>SJYC01025154.1:0-57329 GCA_006408675.1 Madoqua kirkii | reverse complement strand
ACACACACACACACCCCTTTCCTTTTCTTCCCCCACCCCTAGTCTTTCAACTGAACAGGTCATTGCAACATTCCGTTCATCATTTTCCTAGAAGGGGTTGGGGGTGGTTGGGATCCATAACACCAAAAAGGAATGGACATAGAAGAGTGAAGGGACAGAGATTATTTAATAGATAACGGCAATAATCCATGCGTAAGATGAGTGCGGCTTGGACAAGAGTTGAGGTAGTGGACACAGAGAGAAAGATTCAGACTCACAGAGGACTTAGAGGGTTTGCTCTCGGATGCTGGGTGAGAGGGAAACTAAACAATCCATGATGACTCCAGCATTTTTATTTTGAGCAAGTAGGTGGATTGGTGGTACCATTTGTGAGACAGAGAACTGGGAATAATCATATATCATAACCTATTTCATACCTTTCAGCTGGTGAAGCGGGACATTTCAGTTAAATGAAATCAACTGAGGAACTAGTATGTGCCAGATATTATGAGCAGGTTAGACTCAGAAAGACCGAGAAATTTGCTCAAAGTCCCTAACTGCTTGATTCAAAAAATAAATAAAAAAGGTCATTTATTCTTGTATCTAGTCATCTACTGAACGTTTGATAGATGCCTCCCATAGATACTGGAGGATCTAGAAGATACTAGAATCAAAGAGATACCTGGGACTGAATATATGTTAATATTACCATTATTCATATTTGAGGAGCTAACACTCCAGTGGACAAGACAAAGGCATAAACATAACTGTGGAAATCTTTGGAAGAGCAGCATGAGAAGCGGCACAGGACACTTTGGCAGTACCAAAGAGCACTGTTTGACCTCCCCGCAGGGGCTCTGTGTGCTTCTCATGCCGGGCTCCTCTCTCTCTGCCCACTGTGCCTGCCGCTGGGCCAAGAGCAGGCAGCTCAGCTATAGCAGAGCTGAAGGTGTAACTCAGTGATACGACTCCCATTTGGGACTTTATACATCGGAGACATTGCTGTATGGGAACCAAGCCCTCACATCTCAATGAAGAATGAAAACCTAGGCAACCCCAGAGTTATCTCAACGACCTGACTCTCCAGGTAAGAATTCAGTATTTCTTTTCCATTAGCATGCTGGTGGTGTCTGCGTGACTGTGACTTGGTGGTAGAGAAAACTGCTGATTTAATTCTCTCTCATTGGACGACACAAGGTGGAACTGGACTGTTAGGATCTGGGATGACTATAAAGCACATAACAGGTAGATGGCCATACTGCTAACATTACACTCGGGCTGAGTATCAGACGCTGTTCTAAGGACTTTTCCTAACTAATCTTACTTTATCCTCATAACAATCACATGCAGTCACTAAAATGATGAGCCATATCTTACACAGGAGGGAGCCAAGATCAACTGAGGTCGTAAGTGCTAGATCATCCAGGATGGGAATGAGGCAGTGTAGCTGCAGAGCCTGTTTCAGGAAGAGGCACCAGGGCACAGTGGGGGAAGAGGAGGGTGGGACGAACTGAGGACGTCGCGTTGACATATACCCATGGCCATGAGCAAAGCAGAGAGCTGGTGGGCAGCTGCTGCAGAGCCCGGGGGGCTCAGCTCGGGGCTCTGCGATGACCTAGAGGGGCGGGAGGGAGAGGCCCATGGGAGGGAGGCTCAGGAGGGACAGGATCTATGTATACTTATAGATGGTCCACTTTGTCATACAGCAAAAGTAATACAACATTGTAAAGCAATTATACTCCAATTAAAAATAAATAAAGTTAAATGAAGAGGCACCGTGTTGACCCTCATGCTTTGCATCCCTCCACAGGCCAGCACTTGCATCCAGGCCAACGTCTGCCCTAAGAACCAGAATCCCCCACATGCCCAAACTCCTGCCCACCTCGACCTCCCTCCCCCCTTGCCAGCCTCCCTCTCGCCCTGTGCAAACGCTCCCCACCAAGCTGTTTCAATTCGCCCTGTGTTTCTCTGCACAGACTTGATTGACACTGTCCAGAAGCCGGCATGAAATAATGGCTTCTTCGTAGATAACAGGAGCCTTCTCCTTTTTGCTGCCAGTTTCACACTGTTCAACTGCCCACCCATCTGCTGATAAAATACATAATGTGATTTATCTCCAAGCATGCAGAAACACCTCAACAAATTAGATTCACTTATCTTTAAAAACAAAATGCTGTTTGGGGTTTTTCCAAAGTGTCCTTTTTGCGCTGCTGTCCTCATGATAAGTTGAGGCAACTTTGAACAGAAAGAAAGAACTTCATTTATACTTACCCTCCCATCTGATGCAAAGAAAGATTTGTCTGTGCCACATTCTCACTGGAGCCCTTGCTAAGAGGCTCCAAAGAGCAACTGTCTCTTTCCTCTTCTGCTTCTGTCCTAACCATGGGTTCATCTTCTAGGGAGAGGGACTCAAGGACCAAGTAAGAGGGCCTTCTTTTCCCTCTTACATCTATCACGCTTAGGATTATAAAGATAATAATAGCTCAGGGTGTTCTATCATTTATCCCCAGCTTCTCTCACTCTACCCCCATCCCTCTACAGCTCCAAATCTCACCCAGAATCTTTCTCAAGCTCCCTTTGGAGTTCATATGTCATTCCAGCCAACCTACTTTACCTTCATTCTTTTTCCTCAGTGGTTCCCAACCACCTTCATTTGGTTATTCCTGGCCAGTGCAGCCTTCTCCCTTGTCCCATCCTACAGAAGGGACGCACTCCCTTATGCTCTGCTTATTTCAGGGCATATTTCACGGTGTGGTTGCAGGGCTACAGAAGGACTGTTGCAGATGTGAGAGAATTATTGTTCTCTTCCTGCTGCTTTGCCTACTCTGACGATTCCTCTTCCACTGCAATCAAAATCCCCTCCTCCCAGGCCCCCAGGTCCAATCAGCCCTGCCCTTTACCTATCCCCCTGTTGGAGCCTGATTATTTGCACATCCAGAATAATCTCGTTATCCTGGACAACTTCACCATCCACTTGGGTGCTCAATCTCCCTAACCTACACCATGCACATGGAAAACTCAGCCCAGATCAGAATGTCCTGACCTCCTCTATGAAAACATTTCGTTTTATTCCCACTTTGGGGATCTTCTCTCATGGCCACATCTTGGATTTTATCTAGAACTTTAAAGCTCTCATTTCTAAGTTCAAAGGTCATATCCTTGCTGCTGCTGCTAAGTCACTTCAGTCATGTCCTACTCTTTGCGACCCCACAGATGGCAGCCCACCAGGCTCCCCCATCCCTGGGATTCTCCAGGCAAGAACACTGGAGTGGTTTGCCATTTCCTTCTCCAATGCATGAAAATGAAAAGTGAAAGTGGAGTCGCTCAGTCGTGTCCAACTCGTCGAGACCCCATGGACTGCAGCCTTCCAGGCTCCTCTGTCCATGGGATTTGCCAGGCAAGAGTACTGGAGTGGGGAGCCATTGTATATCCCTGCTAGCTTAGTCCTTCTCTCCCACTAGCCAAGACTTCTTCCATGTCTTTTCTCTGCAGTAACTTCTCTGTGGACCATAATCTTTTCTCCTTTATTTTTTATATCTATGGCCCTGGACCACAGGGTCTATCATTTCAGTGAAATTTTTCTTTATATCCTCATCCTTACTCTCCCCATCCTTCTACTCTACCCTCCAGGCCAACATACATGGTCCCATGTATGATGACGGATACAGGAGATTTAGAAAGAGAAGGATAAGTTGAGCTCCACCCAACCTAATTATAATCTTAAGGGCTACAGAATTCTTGGCCCCTTCTTCAAAAATCTGCCTCACTCAAAGCTTCTACAAAGAAAGCCATTGGTCTTCTTCCTCAACCTCCATTTTCGACTGTTTCAAGTTGGGCTCCTGACCCTGTAACCACAACCAGTAGATGACCTATGAGGTAACCTGGTATAAAACACACTACTCAAACCAGGACAAACTAAGTTAATCCGATTTGTATTCTCAGGAATTTGAGTTACGAAATACGGAGAAATCAAGCAGTCATAATGGGGAATAAGGCAATCTAATAAAGAGAAAGCTGAACATGGAAGAATTGATGTTTTTGAATTGTGGTGTTGGAGAAGACTCTTGAGAGTCCCTTGGACTGCAAGGAGATCCAACCAGTCCATTCTAAAGGAGATCAGTCCTGGTGTTCATTGGAAGGACTGATGCTAAAGCTGAAACTCCAATACCTTGGCCACCTCATGCGAAGAATTGACTCATTGGAAAAGACCTTGATGCTGGGAGAGGTTGGGGGTAAGAGGAGAGGGGATGACAGAGGATGAGATGGTTGGATGGCATCACTGACTTGATGGACATGAGTTTGAGTAAACGCTGGGAGATGGTGACGGGCAGGGAGGCCTGGTGTGCTGCAAATCATGGCGTAGCAAAGAGCTGGATATGGCTAAGCAACTGAACTGAACTGAACTGAATAAAGAGAGAAACAAACTCTGATAAGTTCTAATGTAGATCAAGACCCTCGGGGAGCCACAAGGGCCAAAAACGAGGTGAAACTTTAGGAAACAGAAATTTCAACGAAACACAAACTCTAAATATACTATTCATTCTTTATATTAGAAAACTTAAACTCATTATTAACTCTTTTCTCTCTCTCTTGAAACATCTTTTTATTTTGTTTATTTATTCAGGTCACACCATATAGCACACAGGATCTTAGTTCCCTAACCAGGGACTGAACCTCTGCATTAAAAGGATGGAGTCTCAACCACTCAACCAGTAGGGAAATTCCAACTCTTCTCTCTTCTTTATGCCTCTTATCCAACTGGTCACCAAATCCTATCAGTTCTGCCTGTGAATTCAACCCCTCCTTCTCTTGCATCTGTCTCTGCTCTTCCAAGGCTGCTTTCTTTCAGATGAACTTTATTTAAGAGGCTTCCAATTGGTCTCGCAGCCACTAATCTCTCTTCCATAACCTCCACATTGCCGCTACAGTTGTCTTTTAGAAAACAAATTCGAATTTTTCCTTCCATCTTTAACATTCATATGTTGAAGCTCTGATCCCAAATATGACTGCATTTAGAGGTGGGGCCTCAGGGAGGTAAAAAGGTTTAAATGAGGTCATGAGGGCATAGCCCTTGTAATGGGATTCATGTCCTTATTTATAAGAAGAGAAAAAGAAAAAAAGTGTTTTCTCTCTCTCTCTCTCTCTCTCTCTCTCTCTCTCTCTCTCTCTCTCTCTCTTTCATGGGAGGATAGAGCAAGAAGGTGTCCATCTGCAATCTAGGATGTAAGCTCTTCAGTTCAGTCACTCAGTCATGTCAGACTCTTTGTGACTCCATGAATTGCAGCACACCAGAGCTCCCTGTTCATCACCAACAACCGGAGTTCACTCAGACTCGCGTCTACCAAGTCAGTGATGCCATCCAGCCATCTCAACCTCTGTTGTCCCCTTCTCCTCCTGCCCCCAACCCCTCCCAGCATCAGAGTCTTTTCCAATGAGTCAACTCTTTGCATGAGGTGGCCAAAGTACTGGAGTTTCAACTTTAGCATCATTCCAAAGAAATCCCAGGGCTGATCTCCTTCAGAATGGACTGGTTGGATCTCCTTGCAGTCCAAGGGACTCTCAAAAGTCTTCTCCAACACCACAGTTCAAAAGCATCAATTCTTCGGTGCTCAGCCTTCTTCACAGTCCAACTCTCATATCCATACATGACCACAGGAAAAACCATAGCCTTGACTAGATGGACCTTAGTTGGCAAAGTAATTTCTCTGCTTTTCAATATGCTATCTAGGTTGGACATAACTTTTCTTCGAAGGAGTAAACATCTCTTAATTTCATGGCTGCAGTCACCATCTGCAATGATTTTGGAGCCCAAAAAAAGAAAGTCTGACACTGTTTCCACTGTTCCCCCACCTATTTCCCATGAAGTGATGGGACCAGATGCCATGATCTTCATTTTCTGAATGTTGAGCTTTAAGCCAACTTTTTCACTCTCCTCTTTTACTTTCATCAAGAGACTTTTTAGTTCCTCTTCACTTTCTGCCACAAGGGTGGTGTCATCTGCATACCTGAGGTCATTGATATTTCTCCCGGCAATCTTGATTCCAGCTTGTGCTTCTTCCAGCCCAGCGTTTCTTATGATATACTCTGCCTATAAGTTAAATAAGCAGGGTAACAATATACAGCCTTGATGTACTCCTTTTCCTATTTGGAACCAGTCTGTTGTTCCATGTTACCAGACACCAAATCTGCCAGTGTCTTGATCTTGGATGTCTCAGCTTCCAGGACAGTGAGAAATAAATCTGTCATTTAAGACACTCAGCCTGTGGTATTCTGTTCCAGCAGCCCAAACTCACTAAGACAGTGTTGTGTGTGTGTGCGTGTTAAGTTGTTTTGGTCACAGCCAACTCTTTGTGACCCCGTGGGCTGTAGCCCACCAGGCTCTTCTATCCATGGAATTTACCAGGCAAAAACACTAGAGTGGGTTGCCAAGCTCTCCTACAGGAGATCTTCCTGACCCAGAGATTGACCCCACATCTCTTACATCTCCTACTTTGGCAAGCAGGTTCTTTACCACTAGCGCCACCTGGGAAGCCCAAGACTTGATGCACCCTCAAATGGAACTTTATTTACAAACACAAACTTAACCTGGTTTTGGCCCAGGGGCTGTAGATAACCAAGCTCTGGCCAGACTGATACATGGGGAAAATAAAAGCCACATAGGATAGCTGCGATCATTAAATAGATAAAGGTGTAAAAGTCCTTGGAGGACAAAAATGAATGATATAGTTAAGAAGAGAGGAGGACTGAGAGGGTAGGGAAAGAACAGTTAAGATAATCTGTCATTTGCTGAAGGACCCACTTTGCATATTATGGCACAGGACATATGAGGTGGCACTGAATACCAGCACTCTGGAAGAAGCTACAGGCTTGCTCCTAGAGGCCAAATGTGAAATAGTAAAGTCCTGTTTCCTGCAGCTTAAGTTATTTAAGATTTGCTTTACTGCTTTTCAGAGCCTAAAAAGATACAGGCTGTAGCTTTCAAGACTCGATTAAAACATCTGATACAATTAACCACCAAAATGTTTTAGACAAGGAATTCTCAGAGCTCTATTCTTTTAGCAATCAACAAAGAATAACTGGTATGTCAGGCACTGTGCCAGAGGGTTGTGGATACAGAAATAAGTAAGACATCACCTAATGCAAGTTCATGGTTGATCTAGCAAGGGAAGCACATGTATAAAGACAATGATAGTGAAGTGCAAGAATTGTTTATAAGACAGACTCACGAGAATTCGGTCATTGATTCTGCCCCCCCATCTTTTAAATATTTTTTCAATACTTTCCTAATTCTCGCTATATTTCTAGTTCTAGCTTTGAATTCTGCCTTCTCAATGTAAAATCAAAAATGAAAACATTCCAGCGCTCCTCTGCTGCTAGAATATAAGCCTGTGACTTCGTTCCTATCAACTGGACATACCTACACAAGACCTGGATTCGAAAGTGAGTTATATAGGAAAACAGGAAAGGGTACCGGGCACCCATTCAGAGGTACAGGTGGCAGCAGAGGCAGCCAGGTCTGGGACCAGGGGCACAAATTAGCTTCTTTATCAGAACCGGACCATGTGTGTACCAGCCCATGTGTGTGTAACCAGGCATGTACCTAGGAACTGCTTCTAAGAAAGCGAGTCTGGAGCCCCTTCTCTAGCCTTTCCAACCACTCAGGAAGCTTCTAGTGTCCTCAATTAATCCATTCCTGCTTAAGAGTGGATCCTGTTGTCTGCCTCTGGGAACCTGAGTGATACGTGAGAATGCTCAGGGTTACCTGGGATTAAACAGTGCAAGAAAGCATCTCAGAGGCAGCGATGTTAAAGATGAGTCTTTCTAGTCTAGTCACTTAGACTAAATGAACTCCATCTGCAAAGGGTCTGAAATACAGGACAGTATTGTTCGGGGATGATGGCAAATAAGGTTGAAATATTTGGAGCGCGAGGAAAAGTGACTAGCGATGCTGCTGAAAATGTGGGCAGGGATCATGAAGGCTTCTCAATGCCTTGACAGGACACTTATATGCTATATAAATGGTGCACCATTGAATGAATTTAAGCAAGAGGCTGTCAGCATCATATCTGCATTTTAGGAAGATCCTTTGGCAGCTATGTGAAGGATTCAGTGCAGAGAGAGACCAGGGCAGGGAGACTAAAAGAATTGTATTTGCAATCATCCAGGTGAGAGGTAGGAAGATCGAAGTTGAAGCAGTGAAGGTTTAAACAGGGAGAAAAGCTGATTGATTTGTTCTGCTGAGATTTTGATTTAATCAGGAGAGAAGACACACAACAGATTCACCAATATGTGGCCTCTGGCCTGGAGAAGATAATACTCCTTTAAAAACAACTAAATTGCAACCTTGCATCTCTATTTCCCCAGGGCAACGTGGCGCAAAGCCAACGTGTGCAAACCCCTGTGGCTACTGTTCTGAATGTTTATGTGTCTCTAGAAATGGACTGGGAAGCACTGAGATAAAAAGCATTATTTTATGACTACTGCCCAGAGCATTTCTCTCAGGAGGACAGATACCTCTGGGACAAGCTGTGAGATAAATCTTAGAAAGGTGACATAGTTGTTTATTTCCACAGAATCCCATTTTTCATGGTGTTTCTACACCCAACTTCTATCCTTGTCTAGGGCAACTTATGGAGAAATGTCCCTACCTAAGGATGTTGCAAGTTACTAACCATGCATGCTGTTGGCTTACAAAAAGTGCATGACATGAGGGTTGTGATTTAAGTTTTATCCATAACCCAGGAGACAGCATTTCAGATAGCTCTGAGAAACCACTTCAAAGAGGCTGAGGGGAAGGTCAACATATTATGTACTTTGGTGAAGAGGGAGTTCAGACAATCAGGCACATATGTTTGCAGAAAGTTTCTGCTAGTCACGAGGAACAGATGTCACCATGAAGGAATTCAGTGCTTGTTTAGATATGAGATACAAGAACTGGGCTCATAAAATCAGCTCCTGAAAATATCTATCTGAAGACCTGACGTGCCCCCAGTCCCCCTCCCCCACAGCACAGACTGCCTCGTTTCTGCTCTCCACCTTGAACTTCTTTCCTTGGACGCTGAAGGTCAGCAGCTGCAATAGCACATGATTTAATCCTTCCAGAGGTAGATGGCAAGTGCCAAGTCGCAGCTGACAATGCCTTCTAGCACAAAGGCTGCAGATTTCTCAACAATTTTCTTATTCACAGTAGAGGAGAAAGGAACAGGAGCCTGGAATTCCAGGAACAGAAGGGGACAAGAGAAAGTAAAGAAAGAAACAATAAAGACGCTCTTAGGTGGCCTTCCTTGCTACATATTCACTCACAGCCCTTCTCTCCCTGCATTTCTTTCCTTACTTTCACATAAAAATAATAGAATATTTGAAGAATCTAAGCTACTCCATTTTGTAAGGTTCAAGGAAAAGAGCCTTTAGAAATCCCTTAACTTCACCCCGCTACCCGCGGACCAATCAGAACCCGTGGCCAGCCCGGGAAATGGGAACCAATCAGAACCCAACACCTAACCCTTCCACAGAAGGTAACCAATTAGACATCTCCCAACCTGGAAACTCCCATTTTTCAAATTTCTGGAGCGAGAATACCCTATATAAGCAATGCAACCCAGAGCTCAGGGCTCCTCCCTATAACCGCTGCGTCAGTATCGGTAGGAGTCCCAGCTCGAGCTTGGTAATAAAAACTCTCTTGTTTTTGCATCGGATATCGGCTCCTGGTGCTCACTGGGAAATTTCGCAACTTGGGCATAACATATTTTTCCCACTTAACAGGTTTTTAGCCATGGGCAAGGAATCTCTCTTTGCCTGAGTTCCCTTAACTTCAAGATAAGGAAAATACTAATGTCTGACAGAGATTTTGGAAGATTAAATAATGTGTAGAAGATGACAGCACCTAGTAAGCACTAAATAAATCAATGTTTTTATGGTTATTAGCACTCAGTTAATCTTTAGTCTGTTGATACATTATGTCCAGCTATCATCTTTAATAGCTGCATAATATTCCATCAAGTAGATAATAAAAATATTTTATTTGACCATATTCTCTTATTTGACATAAAGGCTGTTGCCAATTAATTTCTATTAAATATAAAGTAAAATGAGCATCTTTGTTCATGCAATTCTTTTTTTGGGGGGGGGGTGGATAGAGTCCTTAATTTCCTTAGGTAAAAAATACAAGAAATTGTATTCTGTGTCAAATAATTTTGACATCTTCATGGCTTCTGTACAATTCTAATTTCCCAAGTCCTTCTCTGCAAGACTATTATGAATCTCTTCTCTCAGTGAAAAAGGCCATCAACATTTCTGACAGAATTTCAACTGCTTTTTACATCTCAGGCAAAATGACTGCAGAATTTTTACTCAGAATATAAACTTATGAAACAGCAAACTAGCTGAAGCCACATTTTGTTTGGGGCCAACTGTGTTGTACACACACACAATGGTTCAGAAGACTAATTCAGTTAATTCAGAATTTTGCTTTCACAACTGGGATCATTTCCTAGTTTTCCCTATTGTATTAAAACAATTTATGGTTCTAGTTCCATGTCTTAAAAATATACATAAATTTAAATAATATTAAGTGGAAATTGTTTTAACACATTAACACCAAAGAAAAACTAATACATAACCAAAAATAATTGCATTCGAAAAGGAAAAAAATAAATGTCACTCAGTCGTGTCTGACTCTGTGCGAACTCATGGACTGTAGTCCACCAGGCTCCTCTGTCCATGGGATTCTCCAGGCAAGAAATACTGGAGTGGGGTGCCATATCCTCCTCCAGAGGATCTTCCCAACCCAGGGATCAAACCTGGGTCTCCTGAAATGCAGGCAGATTCTTTACCGTCTGAGCCACCAAGGAACCGTCTTAATAGGGGTTAGTTCTAAATGATAGGAAAATAAGGAGGATTTATCTTCTACAGTCTTTTCAGAGGATATATGTATTTTCCACAATAAGCATTCTTCTTTTTTTTTTTTTTTTTTTGGTCACAATGCACAGCATTGTTTCCCGACCAGGGATGGAAGGAATCCACACCCCCTGCGTCACCGGCGCACAGTCTTAATCACTGGGCTGCCAGGAACGTCCGGCCACAATAAGCATTGTTTAAAGCAGATGTTCACATCCATCGGAGAGAGAGGGCAGGTTTGCTGTTTGTCAGCCTGATGTGGACACAAGACTCGGTCAGTCACTTCCTGGTTAGACGGCCCCTCTCAACCTCACTTGTAACGTCAGGACTTCTGTGAAGAAAGTGGACAGGACCTTCCCTAGTGAGTAGCAGGCCCTCAGCGAATAGTACCCTCCCCTCTAAAAGGAGAGTGAGCGAGGCTCCATCCTGGGGTGTCTCCAGCAGTCAGCCTCCCTCCTCTTGGCCAGGTGAACATCCCCCCACTTCACTCCACAGGGGCCACCTTCTTGAAGGCTGTGCCTCAGAAGGTTTAAGAATAAAGAGCAATTATAGAACAGATACTGGGCAATCAGTTAATTAGCATTTCAGAGATCAGGAAACAGAAAATTCAAATCCCACATCGAAAATGAACAGCAGGCAGTGTCAAAAAGAATGCACTCATAAAAGGCTCCATTCGGAGCCTAAGGAAGCCCCCCCATCCCTCCAGTCTGCTCTTCTGCTTTCTTCTCTCCTCTCGCTAAAGTCTTTAACATCCTCTCCCTCCCCTCACCTTCCCTAACTCTGTACGGTCTCTTTTCCCTCTTGCCCACATTCCCTCTTCCCAGATTTTTTTCTATATTCCTCTAGTCTCTCTCCCCTTGATTCACTGAGCCATTGGGGGTTATATTCTTTATTTCAGTACCAAGGGAACGGAGCCTTTGATTTGGGTACTCAGAAATGTTTCATAGAGCCTTTTAGTTTAACAGATGTCTATAACATGAAAGAAGTATTTTATTTGAGTCAGTGGAAAGTCACAGAAGGAAAGTTTCCCCAGCGCGTTAGTGTTGATCCTGGATATTTCAAGCCTGCCAATTTGCTCTGTGAGCTTGACTTCCAGATACATGAGCAAGAAACCCTGAGACTATTCTTGCTGCTGCTGCTGCTAAGTCACTTCAGTCGTGGCCGACTCTGCGACCCCACAGACTATTCTCAGGATTACCCAAAGGACTAACCCAGGAGACACAGAAAGGATTAGCCGCTCTCCACTTCTGGAAGATTCTGTCACAACTCTTGTCATAGTTTAAGGGGCTTTAGTCAGGGTAATAGACTGTCTCTTCAGACCCAACCAGCCTGGCTGGGGGCCAGAGGGCTGGGAACGATAGGAATCGAGGGAAGTGACTCACAGCCACCACATGCACGACCCTCTCTGATGGCAAGTTCAAGCCCTCCCTGCCCACATTGTGGGCAGTGAAGGGAGTGGCCCGGCTAACAGTCCTTTCTGTTCTCAGGTGGTCTGTGGTCTTCTAATCAGATCTAAATTAAGGACATATAATGGCTGGTGTATTCATTCCATGGACTTCAGACCGCACGGGCTGTTAGCTGCCACTTGTAGTAGAGGAGACAGTGATGGGCAGAGAGGTAAGATCACCACATAGAAGTACATTTTTAGGACAAGACTTCCCTGGTGGTCCAGTGGTTACAACTCCCCACTTCCCCTGAAGGAGGGCACTAGTTTGCTCCTAGTTGGGAAGCTAAGATCCTGCAGGCTGCATGACACAGTCCAAAAAAAAATTTTTTAAGTAAATTTTTAGAAGAAAAAGTCTCTGACCTTTCTCTTTTCCTGAGACATCTCTTTGGAATTCTCTTTGGACTGAACTTTGCTTCTTGCATACTAAAGGTCAATAGACACGTCATCCTAGATACTTAGAATAAGAGATGCAAACGTGTGTGTGTGTGTGTGTGTGTGTGTGTGTGTGTGTGTGTGTGTGTGAGAATATTTGTATTCCAAGTATTCAGAACAACCTATTAGAACCCCTGGTCTTTCAAAACAACCCAATAGTATAGACCACAGTTCACAAGAGAAGCTCTGCCTTGCTGAGCGGTCACACTCCAGCTCCTGTAATCTGATCTAAACCTTGATTCCATCAGCTCTGAGGACAGGGCAATCCAGACTTTCTCCCCTCAGATCCAGGCCCACTTATGACAGTCCTCTAGAATTCAAACTGGAGCAACCTCAGCTCTACTCAAGCCACACCTCCAGGCTTTGGCATCCTGCACCTACTTGCTATTTCCCAATGACCAGGACTGTCTCTTATACACACCAGACTTTCTCCCCTCAGATCCAGGCCCACTTATGACAGTCCTCTAGAATTCGAACTGGAGCAACCTCAGCTCTACTCAAGCCACACCTCCAGGCTTTGGCATCCTGCACCTACTTGCTATTTCCCAATGACCAGGAAGCCCTACTCTGGCGTGGTCCTCCTCCATCAGCACTGACCATCTGGTGCTGGTCCTGTCTCGACACAAGACTGAGAAAGAATAGTGTGGAAAGTGCTGTCTCCGAACTCCTCTGGAGAAGAAAGAGGTCCATGATGGTCAGCCCACACAGCCCAGTCTACTGACCATGGGTGCCGAAGGTCCCTCAGCCTGGAAACCAGAATAAAAGCAAAGGGGAAGACACTGAGCAGACAGCAGATTAGGGCTATGGCATAGTCACCAAGCAGAAAAATAGACAGGCTAGGTCACGTGCCTAACACGGCAGACTCACCATGGAGACTACCCCAAACACAACCGAATGTGTACATACCTGTGCACACAAACACAAAGGCACTCACATCACGATGATGACAGCAGGAATTAGTTGGGCAAACGCCCACCGAAAGCTGAGTCCCTGGAGGAGCAGTCAAGACCACATGTTCAACTTCCAGAACAATCTCAGCAAAAACTTGTCAGCACCTTGGGCTTGTTTCTGCTCTTGAGGAAAGCTGTTTCCTCACATAACGGGCATTGTCCCTGCTTACAACAAAGCTTTGTTGTTGTTCAGTTGCTCAGTCATGTCTGACTCTGTGACCCCAGGGACTGCAGCACACCAGGCTTCCCTCTCCTTCACTATCTCCCAGAATTTGCTCAAACTCATGTCCATTGAGCCGGTGATGCCATCCAACCATCTCATCCTCTGTCATCCCCTTCTCCTCCTGCCCCCAATCTTTCCCAGCATCAGGGTCTTTTCCAGTGAGTCGGCTCTTCTCATCAGGTGACAAAACTAATATGATTCAAAAACTTTCAAGACAGTGGCTGGAGTCCAATTATTAGCTGATGCTGTTTTAATCCTGATGTCATTAGGCCTCAAAAAAACAAAAATTTCATATGGGAACAGAACCAAGCCTCTCTACTGCCATGGAGCTAGCTCTTCCTAGTACCCATAGTACTTACCCACTTACGCATAGTACCCATAGTTACTTACCCACAGTAAGTAACCTGCTGCAGCTTCTGAGAACTTAAACTGGCAACGAAGTCAACCTCTGTGTTAATGGAAAACTCGAATGAAAGGGAAATCTCATGTACCTCTCTACTTATCTCATCACTGAAAAACGCTAGGAGAGTTCTGCGGGTATCGCTACTGCATTTTCTACCTTCTATTTCCTTTGTGGGTAGGGAAAATTCTCATACACACACACACACACATACAAATACATTTAAACTAAAATAAGTACTGAGATAGACTCAGCCAAATGCAAGCAGGACGTTTGCAATCCAAATAACAAAGGCTTCCAGGACCCTAATCTGGCAGCAATCTAATGAGTTCCACTTTCAAATGTATAGGAAATAGAAAGCACAGTGAACCACACTGCATCCTCTCAATGTTCAGTCTGATAACCTACTCAGACTCTCAGCACAGCTCTCTCCTGCTCCTCACTGGGGTGAGGCAAATGGGAGGGACACCAGCCCAAGCAGTTGGTCAGCACCAAGGAAAGATCACTTAACATCACAGTTGATGTTGTTGTTAGTCACTAAGTCACATTCTACTCTTTTGCAACTCCATGGACTGAAGCCCACTGGGCTCCTCTGTCCATGGAATTTCTCAGGCAAGAATACTGGAGTGGGTTACCATTTCCTTTTCCAGGGGATCCTTCCAACCCAGGGATCAAACTCACATCTTCTGCACTGACAGGTGGATTCTTTACCATGGAGCCACAAGGGAAGTCTAAGAATCCCAATTGCTCTTCCCAGGGCCCTAGGCAGATGCTAAGTTGGAGACCTCCAGACCACCTCTCAGGGATGCCAACCTGGCTGACTTTTCCTCTAGTTTGGGGAAGACCTAGCTGTTTTTCCCATTAGACTTGAAGATGAAGCATTTAGCCTGCACGTCAGGGCCATGTGGTACAAAGATCATGCATTCATACCCTGGACTCACATTCCATGCAGTGAGAGGCTGCCCCCAGGAGGAGTCATCAGAAACTGAGCCTCAGGGAAGGAACAGCAGCTTCCTATTTCCCATGTGGTACCACTTTCAAATATATAGGAAATAGAAAACACAATGAACCATACCGCACGCTTTCAGTGTTCAGTTTGATAAGGTACACAGACGCTCAGCATGGCTCTCTCCTGCCCCTCACTGGGGTGAGGCAAATGGAAGGGATTTGCCTCCCATTCGGGTCTGGGTCTGGATCTCAGTCACTGGATGGAATGATGGGCTGAAGTACCTGCTCTAGCCCTCCTCTCTCTGCCAAGCTCACGTTGTCAGTTCCTACAACCTAAATACACAAAGGCTGCCACTCCACTGTACTTGGCCTCTTTCTCTCTGGATATCTGACAGCTTTGTCCTAAGCTTTAGGAGTCAGTATGATAACTGTTTAAGGATGGGGGTCTGACTATTCTAGATTCAAACCTGGCCCCTCCACTTATTAATCTGCAATCTTTAGAAGATGCTGAATTTCTCTGTGTTAAGTGTTCTTATTTGAAAAATGGGGATAATAAGGTTCCCTCGTAAGGTTGTTGTGAATGAAGCAGTTAATAGAGTTCCTAGTTCACAGTACACCATCAATAAGTGTAATCATGAGAAACAGTAGGAGGACTGTAACTTTTGTTACTGTTATTGCCACAAAGAAGATTTACAGCCCAGTCTTAGCTCAACCAGTCCTGGCCCATCCACAGGCAGGAAGACTAAAAGCATCCCCTCAGTGGCTCAACACTAGGCCCATATTGCTGTGTAT
The DNA here is from genome assembly GCA_006408675.1 of Madoqua kirkii. Lineage (NCBI taxonomy): Eukaryota > Metazoa > Chordata > Mammalia > Artiodactyla > Bovidae > Madoqua > Madoqua kirkii. Next base: position 41,262 of record SJYC01025154.1, on the reverse strand, counting down.
TCCCCTGATCTTTGATCTACAGATTCTGAACCCCACCGAACAGACATCGTCTTGCAACCCACACAGAACCCACGCCCAATCCCCCAGTGCCAGGCTTTCTGCCCAGGACCCCAGTTGTCCCTACCTACTGCATTTTGACCTTGACACCCTCTTATTAGTCTCTCAACAGTCTCCTTCTTATCCTGCTCACTCCCTCTGCTTGGCTTCCTGTACTCATCACGGCCCAGGATCACCTATGATCACCTTTACTGGCCCGTCATGGACCTGGTACCCAACTTCCCAGCCCCTCAAAATGATAGTAAATGAAAAGATACCAGTTACTGAGCACATACTGGGCACTGTTCTAAGAACTCTACATGAAATAATTCAATTCATCCTCCCATCAACCCTTCTGAAGTATGTACCGTCATTTTTTCACTTTTACTGATAAAGTGACTGAAACACCGAGAAGTAATTTTCCTAAGAAAACACAGCTCCTAGATAGTGATACCAGAATCAATCCTATAGAATGCACCCTGACTGCAGAATCTATACTATAGCATACAGAAAAGCGTTAGTCACCTAGTTGTATCCAACTCTTTGCAACATCATGGACTGTAGCCTGCCAGGCTCTTTTGCCATGGAATTCTCCAGGCAAGAATACTGGAGTGGGTTGCCATTTCCTTTTCCAGGGGATCTTCCTGACCTAGGAATCGAACACAGATCTCCTGCATTACAGGAGAATTCTTTACCCTCTGAGCCACCAAACATACAAGAAAGCCCACCTCAAAAAGGTATGTGTGTGTATATTTTACATATATATATATGTATATACAATATGTAATATATAAGATATGATATATGCTGTTTGTATATGTGAAAATATTTGATACACATTTATGCTATGTTACATATATGTATCATGTATAGATACAATATAAAATAATGATACAAAAGGAAAAATATTTTGGAAGGTGCTAGTGAATTATAAACTTTCTCTTTTATCCAAGCATACTGAGTGACCTCACTTTCACTTTTCACTTTCATGCATTGGAGAAGGAAATGGCAACCCACTCCACTGTTCTTGCCTGGACAATCCCAGGGACGGGGGAGCCTGGTGGGCCGCCGTCTATGAGATCACACAGAGTCGGACACAACTGAAGCGATTTAGCAGCAGCAGCAGCATACGAAGTAAACAAAACATGTTCACTGACTGAGCAACTCCAATAATTGGGAAACCTCCTGCCCAGAGTCAAGGTCCTTGCCTTGGCATCTTGGTGCCTTCAGGGACTGGATCTCCTGGACCTGAACATCCTTGTCCTCTGGACTGAGACCTGAGGCCTTCAGACAGAGCTCTCAGCAGTGACATCACTCCTATTGGCATCCTCACCAATATTTTGCCTCACCTCCCCAGGGAGAGATGTTTGGAACCCGGGGCTTGCTGTGCCTCCAGCTTTCTTGAAATATTATCATTGACTTACAGGGCTTCCCTGATGGCTCAGTTGGTAAAGAATTTGCCTACAATGAAGGAGACACAGGAGACGCAGGTGCAATTCCTGGGTCAGGAAGAGGGAATGGCAACCCACTACAGTGTCCTTGCCTGGAGAATGCTCTGGACAGAGGAGCCAGGCAGGCTACAGTCCAGAGCATCACAAAGAGCAGGACACAGCTGAGTGACTAGGCACGCATGCATGCACAGTAACATATACATAAGTTTAAGGTGCATAATGTGATGATTTGATAAAGGCATATATTGCAAAATGATTACACACTACGCTCAGCTTTCATTCCAATCCCAAAGAGGGGCAATGCCAAAGAATGCTCAAACTACCACGCAACTATACTCATTTCACATGCTAGCAAAGTAATGCTCATAATCCTCAAAGCCAGGCTTCAACAGTATGTGAACTGAGAACTTCCAGATGTACAAGCTGGTTTTAGAAAAGGCAGAGGAACTAGAGATCAAATTGCCAACATCCATAGGATCATTGAAAAAGCAAGAGAGTTCCAGAAAAACATCTGCTTCATTAACTACACTAAAGCCTTTGACTCTTAGATTACAACAAACTGTGGGAAATTCTTAAAGAGAGGAAAATATCAGACCACCTTATGTGCTTCCTGAGAAACCTGTATGCAGGTCAAGAAGCAACAGTTAGAACCAGACATGGAATAACAGACTGGTTCCAAATCTGTAAAGAAGTATGTCAAGGCTATATATTGTCACCCTGTTTATTTAACTTACATGCAGAGTAAGTACATCATGCAACATGCCAGGATGAAGCACAGGCAGGAATCAAGATTGCCAGGAGAAATATCAATAACCTCAGATATGCAGATGATACCACCCTCATGGCAAAAAGCAAAGAGGAACTAAACAGCCTCTTGATAAAGGTGAAAGAGGAGAGTGAAAAACCTGGCTTAAAACTCAATATTCAAAAAAAAACAAAAGTCATGGCATCCAGTCCCATCATTTCATGGCAAATAGATGGGGAAACAATGGAAACAGTGACAGACTTTATTTTTTTGGGCTCCAGAATCACTGCAGATGGAGACTGCAACCATGAAATTAAAAGACGCTTCCTCCTTGGAAGAAAAGCTATGATAAACCTAGACAGCATATTATAAAGCAGAGACATTACTTTGCCAACAAAGGTTTATACAGTCAAAGCTACGCATTTTCCAGTAGTCATGTACGGATGTGAGAGCTGGACAATAAAAAAGGCTGAGTGCCAAAGAACTGATGCCTTCAAACTGCGGTGTTGGAGATGACTCTTGAGAGCCCCTTGGACTGCAAGGAGATCAAACCAGCCAATCCTAAAGGAAATCAACCCTGAATATTCACTAGAAGGACTGATGCTGAAGCTCCAATACTTTGGCCACCTGATGTGAAGAGCCAACTCACTGGAAAAGACCCTGATGCTGGGCAAGATTAAAAGCAGGAGGAGAAGGGGACAGCAGAGGATGAGATGGTTGGATGGCATCACCGACTCCATGGACACGGGTTTGAGTGGGCTCCAGGAGATGATGGAAGGACAGGGGAGCCTGGCATGCTGCAGTCCATGGGGGTGCAGAGAGTTGGACACGACTGAGCGACTGAACAACAAGGTTAGTCAACACCGTATCTCTTTTCACAAAATAACCATTTAAGATGTATTCTCTCTTTTTTTTTTTTTTTGTGCAGTTTTTATTGAGACTTTGTAAAGAGTTACCACTAGGTTATTCCTGGGGAAGTAAGTGAAAAAAGGAAAGGTAAAGATAATATTCTACTTTTTTTTTTGTAGTGAGAGATTTTGTTGTGGTTTTTTTTTAATACTTTATTCTACTTTACAATACTGTATTGGTTTTGCCATACACTGACATAAATCAGCCACAGGTGTACACAATCTCCCAATGCTGAAGCCCCCTCCCACCTCCCACCCCACACCATCTCCCCGGATCATCCCGTACACCAGCCCCAAGCATCCTGTATCCTGTATTGAACATAGACTGGCGCTTCATTTCTTATATGATAGTATACATGTTTCAGTGCCATTCTCCCAAATCATCCCACCCTCTCTCTCTCCCTCAGAGGCCAAAAGTCCGTTCTATACCTCTGTGTCTCTTTTGTTGTCTCACATACAGGGTCATCATTACTATAAGATGCACTCTCTTAACAACTCACAAAAATAATACAGAATTGTTAACCATCATGACCGTGAAGTTTCCCTAACAACCGTGATACTGTACACCCCTTTCTGCACCCTAACAAAGAATTCACATGCATCACTCCATGTCTCAAATCCCAGCCCTAGACTTGCTCCGTGGTTGAAACCGAAGACCTGCCCAGGGTGGATGTGTCTGTCATGCTGCTGTCCAGCTGTCCCGAGGGCTTTGACAGAGGCGCATGTGCAATCTGCCATGTCTTACAAGCTCCTTGGAAGATACCAGGTCACTGAGTACCAGCCAACCCTTCCCATTGCTGCCTATCTTTAGAAATAAGTCTTTTTCTTGTTTCTTTTCCCTTTTTTATGTTTGCTGCACGTGGGCGTGTCTCTTTCGCCCACACATGGGAGAGCTGGGAATACTCTCTAGTTGCGGCGCAAGGCTTCTCATTTGTGGCGGCGGCTTCTCTTGTTGCAAAGCCTGGGCTCTAGGCCCCTGAGCTTCAGTAGCTGTGGTGCACAAGCTTAGCTGCTCCAAGGCATGTGGAATGTTCCTAGACCAGGGCGCAATCTCGTGGCCCCTGCATTGACAGGTGGATTTTTAAGCACCAGACCACAGAGAAGTCCAACAATGTCCTTTTCACAGACACCATCATCACTTATTAAACACTTAGCCTATTTGCAGAGGTTTAAATGGCAACCCACTCCAGTACCCTTGCTGGGAAAGTCCCATGGACAGAAGAGCCTGGAGGGCTACAGTCCATGGGGTCGCAAAGAGTCGGACACGACCAAGCGACTTCACTTTCACAATCCCAGGAACGAAAGAGCCTGGAGGGCTACAGTCCATGAGGTCACAAAGAGCCGGACACGACTGAGCAACTCACTCACACACACACACACAACCAGATATATATGCCGTTCAATCTTTACTTCATCAGGCAGTCTGGAAAGCAATTTCTATGAACACTTAAAAGGTATATTGAAAGTATGCCTTAACGTGTCATGTGATTAGAACTCAGTTTAAATTCTAACTAAAATATGCAAATAGCCAAAGCGCGCCTTTAAGATGGGATATAGCATTATCAGCGTCTTCTCAGTCCTGTGCTCATTACTCCTTGCTGGGTAGAATCTGATCCAAAGTCGATGCTCATCATCTAGAAATCATCAAGCAAGCTGACATAAAAACTGTCATTGGGAGGACAAATAATTTGGAGCACAAAAATAAAAACCACACTGAAATTATACAGCTTCTCTGGGAGAAAGATAAACACATGTTTCCGGTTGACTAGGTCTGCCTGGAACCACCCAGAGTTTGGGCAAAGATGCCAAGCGCTATCTCTGCTCAATGAACATTTATAATAACAGTAATGAGACACTGCAATTAGAGAACTCTTCACGAAGAGGGCCTAATCTCCTTTAATCCTACAACAACGCTATGACATCAGTATCATTATCCTCATTTTATAGTTCAGAGAACAGAGGTTAGAAGTCATGAGACTTGCCCAACATTACACAGCAAATTAGCTCATTGCTTTAATAAACATTTATTTGGAAATCATCATGAGCCTGACACTGAAGCACAGGCTGGAGAATCAGCGACAAATGAGATATTTACCCTGTCTAAGTATTATTTGGAGGCTATCAGGCTATGGGATTGATTCCTACAGCACTTTCTCCCTCCCTGGCCTTCCAGTTGTCCTTTACAAAATCCGTTGGTTAATTCTCAGCTCACAGTCTCAGGTGAGATGTTTGGCAGGGAGGAAACAGAAGTAGCTTATATGTCTTTTTGGTTCTGAAATCCAAAAGCCTAAAATACTTGGAAAAGTCTTAGACATTACAGGAAAATATAGTGTGCCTTAAAAAAAACATAAAGGAAAAATTCATCCTAGACAAGACCAAGATTGATCTTGTGCTTGGAGAAACGGAGACGAGGAAGAGAGAAGTGCAGGGATCCTGGGAGAGGTGACCCGTGTCTCCTTTCCAATAGCATCACAAGGGAAGTTATCAGCTTCCCAGGTGATGCTATTGGTAAAGTACTCGCCTGCCAATGCAGGAGACGCAGGAAATAAAGGTTTGATCCCTGTGTCGGGAAGATCCTCTGATGAAGGAAATGGCAACCCACTCCGGTACTCTTGCAAGGATAATTCCACGGACAGAGGAGCCTGGCAGGCTACAGTCCATGGGGTCACAAAGAGTCGGACACAACTGAAGAAGCTGAGCACACACTACAGAGGGGAGAGAGAGGTGCATCTGTCCACCTCACAACTAAGACAGTCTCTCACCTGTGTGGCTGGGAGCAGCAGAAAGCCAAGTGACCCGATGAAACCACACACACAGGAGCAAAGGACGGCCGCACAGCGGCCTGTTTGGACCAATGTCTGCTGTGTCATATGATCCTGGGATTGTGGAGCAAACCGGGAAGGAGGAGAGCAAAGCCCTGAAAGGGCTGAAATCGGGAATTCCAAACAGAAATAAAACTACAGAACTCAGGTTCTTCTATACCCAGGCTATGGACTGAGGTTCAGACCCACCACCCAGGTAATGGCGAGCAGTGGGCAAGGGAGTCCTACTTCTGGTAAGGTGATGGAATTTTCCCAGCAGACGGACTCTCTTGAAAGCAATTAATACAAATTCTGGGCACACCACTAAAATACTGCCTGGATCCCCTGCAGGGTGAACAAAGGCTGGCAGTAGCTGAAACGGGGAAGAAGGCGACTGATGCCAGCGAAGTTCCCCATCCTTATGGCTCTGGCCCTGGAGTGAGCTGTGGTCGCAGCAGCAGGAAGTTGCTTCTGAAAGAGACATGTTACCTCTCTCTCCAAAGGGAAAAGGCGCCCAGGACTGCCGCAGCCACTGGCTGGCAAGGGGGGGGCCACTCCAGAAAGAGGAGAACCGAAGAAGAGGAGCCCAGTGTGTGTGTAAGCTCTGGCCCGCTCTCTGGCTGACTCCTGAATCACTAATGACAGACAGGCTGTAAACATCCCAGGTTTTGGAAAAAAAAAAAGTGGAGGAGGGGAGGGGTGGAAAATTGAACTGAAGTTTGGACTTCAGGCCAGCTATTATTACTATGATCAATGAAGTAAAGGAAAATACCCTCACAATGAAAGAAGTCTTAGCTGAACAGAAAACATTAAAAAAGTCTCATGGAAACTTTAGAAATGAAGAATGTAACATCTGAAAATTACAAATTTAATGGGTGGTCTTAATATCAGGATGGATATGACAAAGGAGTCAGTGACTCTGAAGATGAAAGGAAGAAGGAAAGAAAGGAAGGAAGAAAGAAAGAAATCTAATTTGATGAAGAGAGACATAAATGATTGACAAAAACATTACAGGAGCCCAGGGGCTTCTGGGAAAATCCAAATAGCATAATATACCTCACGAAAGAAGCCATAGAGGGGATGGAGTAGAAAAAACACGTATGAGATAATGGTATGAGATAATGGTCGACCCCCATTCCGGTATACCCACCATTCTTTTGCCCCACCTCCACACAGACACAGACCTGGGACTCAGGCTTGCTTTGAAGCTTGCCTAGGAGCCCTCACAAATTTGGTGAAAGACGTAACTTTACAGGTTCAAAAAGTTCAGCAATGCCTAATGGGGCAAATACAAAGAAAACTATGCTTAAGCACGTTATATAAAACTGCTGAAAACCAAAGATTAAAAGTAAAATCTTGAAAGCAGCTAAAGGAAATCAACATATCGACTTCAAAGAGACAAATAACTCAAATGACTGCAGATTTCTCATCAAAAACAATGGAAGACAGAAGACTGTCAACCCAGAGTTCTATATCCAACAAAAACACCTCTCAAGGATGAAAGCAATGGGAAGACATGTATAAATAACATAAATCTAAGAGAATCTGACACAAAAACACACCTACACTGTAAGAAATGCAACCAAAAAAAAAAAAAGTTACTTAGGCTTATGAGAAATGATAACAGGATAAATTTAGATCTTTGGAGAAGAATAAAGAGAATCTAAGTATAATAGTAAACATCTAAGAAATGTAAAAGGCTACTATTTTCCTCGTAATATCTGTTAAGCAGATACGACACTGCCATGCACGGTTTACAGAACAGATGGAAACCACGCGTGGGGCAAGAAGAGCATAAAGATAGGATCCTGGGCACGGACGTCCACGGTCACAGGGTGTCTACAGTCGACAGTAAATGGCACAACAGTGCCTCTGAGTAGCTGAGGATATTCTATCTGTCAGGATCCAGTCAGGAGACAGAACCCAAACCAGGAATTTGAAAAGAGCAAACGTAATAGAAAAAAATTTTAATTGGCAAAATGTGGTCAACGATTTAAAGGTGCAAAAGTGTACTTTACGAAACAGCGAATGCAGGACAGAGGTACCACCTCTAGAGCTGAGAGCATCTATAGAAGGGAGGAACTGCAAGTTTGGAAGGGCCCTACCTCCTCTCAAGGCTGAGATTAGGGTCTCACTGAAGAGGGTATGGCCACCACAGGAACATGCAATCTTCCAGAGGCAGAGGAATTTGCCAGCATATATGAGAAACAGCTGGTCTTTGGAACAACCTGTTACATAGCTTCACAAAAGGTAAAAGCAGGCTGACTATTCATAATAGCCATGACACGGGAGCAACCTAAAAGTCCATCAACAGATGAATGGATAAAGAAGATGTGAGATAGATAGATACAGTTCAGTTCAGTCGCTCAGTCGTGTCCGACTCTTTGCGACCCCATGAATCGCAGCATGCCAGGCCTCCCTGTCCATCACCAACTCCTGGAGTTCACTCAGACTCACGTCCATCGAGCCCGTGATGCCATCCAGCCATCTCATCCTCTGTCGTCCCCTTCTCCTCCTGCCCCCAGTCCCTCCCAGCATCATACAAGCAGTAGAATATTAGTGATTTTTCAAACAACGAAATACTGCCATTTGCAGCAACATGCAGGGACCTAGAAATGGTCATACTAAGCAAAGTGAGGCAGAGAAAAACAAATATCATATATCACTTATATGAAGAATCTTTTTAAAAATAACATAAATCAACTTATTTGTAAAATAGAAATAGACTCACAGATATAGAAAACAAACTTTTGGTTACTAAAATGGAAAGGCGAGGGGTAGGGATAAATTAGGGGTTTGGGATTAACATACACACACTACTATATATAAAATAACAAGAATTTACTGTACAACACAGGGAACTACATTCAATATCTCATAACTTATAACGGAAAATGAAGCTGTCCATCTGAAACAAACAATACTGTAAATAAATCAACTGTAGGGTTAAAAAAAGAAAACAAGCTAGACTTAGCGTATAGGACATGGCCTGCTGGGATGCTGGTGGGCCTGATCTTGTCAGCAAAAGAGGCCTCCTGGGTGGCAGAAGCTCTCTGGAGAGCGAACGCCCCCTGGACCTTCTTAGTGTTAATACGCTAGCAACCAAATCCAGGAAAAGAGGCCCTCACCTTGGCCATAGACTTGCAGCCCTCCACTGCCCTCTGCTGGCAAAGCCTAACATTGCACCAGCTGTCAAAGGAGAAACACCTCACGTTCCAGCTCCAGTTCCATAAAGCATGAAAAAAAAAAAAAAGGTGAGGAATGGATTTGTAACTGAGCAGCAATAAACTGACAACTTGACCAAACATATAGTCCAATCCCTAAAGATGCCATTAAAAAATAATGTAAAGAGATATAGCTTAAAAGCTAGTAGATAAATTCAAATTCTGAAAAGCATATTTAAATAGCCCAAAGACAGAAGGGAAGGAGGAACAAAGGAACAAGAAATAGAAGAAATACACAAAAAATAAAATTAAATGGTAGACTTAAATAATCTCAAAATCATTCTCGGTGGAAAAGCCAGACACACAAGAATGCCAACTGGATGACTGTATTTATATAAATTTCTAGAAAATGCCACCTAATATATAATAACAAAAAAAGATCAGAGGGGAACTTGCCTAGGGATCCAGCGGCTAAGATTCCAGGATTCCGGTGCGAGGTCTGGTCCCTGCTCAGGGAACTAGATTTCGCATGCCGCAACTAAAACTGCACAAGCCAAAGCTAAAGATCCCGAGCGCCTCAACCAAGATTCCCCAAGTTCTGCAACTAAGATCCAGTGCAGACAAATAAACAATATTTTTTTTAAAAAGATCAGAGATTTTCTGGGACTAGAAGTAGAAAAAGGTTGCTGCTGCTGCTGCTGCTGCTAAGTTGCTTCAGTCGTGTCCGACTCTGTGCGACCCCACAGACGGTAGCCCACCAGGCTCCCACGTCCCTAGGATCTCCAAGCAAGAACACTGAAGTGGGTTGCCATTTCCTTCCCCAATGCATGAAAGTGATAAGTGAAAGTGACGTTGCTCAGTCGTGTCTGACTCTTAGCAACCTCATGGACTGCAGCCTACCAGGCTCCTCCATCCACGGGATTTGACAGGCAAGAGTGCTGGAGTGGGGTGCCATTGCTAACTGCAAAGCATTCATGCAGCAAATCTGGGGGGTGATGAAAAGGTTCTGCACGTCGACGGCAGAGGTCATTTCATAGGTATACACATTTGTCAAAGATCATGGAATTGCACACTTTAAATGGATGCATTAATGTTACATGCTTTTTCTACCTCCAGAAAGTTTTTTAAAGGCAGTAGATTAAATGTTCCAGTAGGGAGAAAGAGTCTGGGAAACCAGAAATTTGGGGAAGAGCTGAACGGCCATCCAGTGGACCCAGACCTAGGCTGTGCTGTGCAGCCTCCTACACCATCAATGGGGCCCGACGTCTATGAAGCCTAATTCCACCTGGAGTGAGGCACAGCCTCAAATATTCAACCTCCCAGATCTAAGCACAGAGGAGCCAAGAGTGAGTAGTAGCATTTCGCTGTCCAAGGTACCTGCTGTATTGACAAAACCGCCTGTGGTAGAATGAGCGCGTCACCATTAGGCGGGGCCTAGATAGAGACATCTCCCGGACACGCCTGAGCTCAGACTCAGCCTCTGGGAACTGACTTTTGCTTTGATGGACAGATAACTCCAGGAGTCCACAGCCTCCTTTGGAGGAGCGCCGAAACGTGAAGGTACAATAAGCAGAGACAGGACTTTAAAGTCAGAAACCACATTTAGAGTCTGCTGTAATAAATAACAAACATTCCCTTCCCTTTCCCCCTTGGATGTCTCTCAAAATCAGAGCAAATAAATTTGTCCTCTGGTGACTCATCAGTATGGCAAAGCCTTACCCGTGCCCGCCAGCTTCCGAGAGCTGGAAATTGGCTGATTTGGGAACAGAATGAGAAAGGCTTTCTCGGTCTAATAAAATAGACCAAGAATTTCTTTAGAGGAAACAAAAAAGGAAGACACTTTCTAAAAATACTCAGTTAAAAATAAAACATATTAATAATTTTATTTTGCACCTATAAAGCCCTGAACTAATTGCTAAGAGGTAATGGAAGCCTTTTGAAAGGACAGACCTTTCAAATCACAGTGATCTGCTTACAGTAATATAAATAGACACATGTAAATGAAGCCACACGTTTTTCTTTTAGTAGATAAAATCTTAAAAGATCCAAAATGAGTCCCAGTCCCTTCAAAGTCACCATGCTGAGAAGCTGTGCGTTTATTCCCAAATTTAGAAATTCTGTTTTGGAAGCGAACTATCCAATCATCATCCTGACTCTTCTTAATATTCACAAGGCCTCTCTATGCTGCCTGCAAGCTGAACACTAGTCCAGAACAAACAGAGTGCCTATGTATAATGTCATGGTTGGTATATTGGAACCTGTATGAGTTTTAAACCACAAGCTCTGCCTCTTGTTATCTCTGGGACATTCAGCAGCTTCTCAATTTCTCTCAACCTCAATATCCTCTTCTGTAAAAACAGGAATAGAAATATCCATATAATAAAGATGTGGAGAGAGTTTTTTTAAGTCACTCCAGTATTGATAATCAATAAATGTTGGTATCTTCTATCTTTCCTCAGTAGTGATAAACTTTCTTTTCTGTTTTCAGAAGATTTCATTTGGGCAATAGACAGAAATGACTTGGAATCAAAACCATGCACTTGTGAACTCTGGTTTTTTTTAAACTCCACTATGTTCCAGGTACTAGCATAGGTTCTGGGCAGGCCAGAATGGCTTAATGCTATAAAGCGAGTTCTCGAATCTTCCAGGGCAACGTGACCTTGAGCAAGAGCGAACAATTAACTTTCTCTCCACAGGGAGTAATAATGGTAATGACCTCAAACAGTCCCCAAGAATGCTGTGTACATACTCCAGAATGAAAGGGCATTTGGGTCTGAAATATGGTTGTTCCCTTCACCCTCAAATTCATTCACCCTTGGTACTGGATTTCTGTTTTCAGAAGATTTCATTTGGGCAATAGACAGAAATGACTTGGAATCAAAACCATGCACTTGTGAACTCTGGTTTTTTTTAAACTCCACTATGTTCCAGGTACTAGCATAGGTTCTGGGCAGGCCAGAATGGCTTAATGCTATAAAGCGAGTTCTCGAATCTTCCAGGGCAACGTGACCTTGAGCAAGAGCGAACAATTAACTTTCTCTCCACAGGGAGTAATAATGGTAATGACCTCAAACAGTCCCCAAGAATGCTGTGTACATACTCCAGAATGAAAGGGCATTTGGGTCTGAAATATGGTTGTTCCCCTCACCCTCAAATTCATTCACCCTTGGTACTGGAGTCCTAACCCCCAGTGCCTGTGAATGTGACTGTATTCAGAGAAGGGGGCTTTAAAGAGGTCCTCAGGACAAAATGAGGTCATATGGGCCCTGACCCGATATTCTGGGGTCCCCATGAGGAGAGGAGATTAGGACACAGCCATGCACAGGCCAAGGGCCGAACATGTAACCACGCAGCAAGAAGACAGCCATCTATGAGCCAAGGAGGGAGAAAACTCAAAACAAAACCACCCTGGTGCTATTTTGATCTTGGACTCTGAGCCTCCAGACCCATGAGAAAATAAATTGCTCCATTTAAGCTACCCAGTCTATGGTCTTTTCTTATGGAGGCCCTAGAAAACGAATAGAAAAGGAGAAAATATTTACTCTGATTCTCCCTTCTCCAGGCAAGGCCACTCCTCCCCAGCTTTCCCACTACCACTGGCAAGAGAGAAGAGGGAATCCCAGCACATGCACAACAGTCCCAGACAGGTCCTACCACCTGCCCCTTCCTCCCCCACCCTCCCGCCCTCGATGCTTCACCAGTCTGCCTTGATTCCAGCAAAGCTGACGCCTCTGGCCATTTTTCTAGTCACTGTAGAAAGTCCAAGATGCTCAGACTCCTCACTGCCCAGGTTCTCCCCATAACTGTTGAATCGTAATTCTACCCCTTTTCCTCTGTGACCTATACAATCGAAAAGCATCACCTGCAGAATCCCCATTGCAATCACCTTTTCTCTAAGTGTTCCCTTTATCTTTCTGCATTACTGAAACATGGTTCTCCCCGAGGACCCGGCTTCCCCTGCAAGCCTCTCAAGTGCTTGTCATTTTCTCAACTCCGTGCTGCATACCACAGAGCCTGACGATGGGGTGAGACTCTTGCTTCTTCTTCGTTACAGATTCTAAACCGATTTCCCTTTCTCTTTCCTAAAAACCCAGCCTTGAGGCTCACACCATTAAACAACATGGCATTCTTTCTTATTACCGTCATCAGATTCTGTCACCCTTTAATTTCCTCTCATTTCTTGTCACTCTCTCTAACACTATTCACTATAATTTCCAGTGATTTCAAAGTTCTGGGGAGCAAATCTCTCCAATCTCTCAGGTGCTTGATCTCTTCTTTTCCACTGATTTGTCCTTTACCACCTACTATATATTCTCAAGCCCTACCCTAGACTTTGTCTAACAGTCTCCATAACTATAAGTGGGAAACAATAAAAAAAGATTTTTTTTTAACTAGAGTAGAGAAAAACTAGGAGAAGGCAATGGCACCCCACTCCAGTACTCTTGCCTGGAAAATCTCATGGATGGAGGAGCCTGGTGGGCTGCAGTCCATGGGGTCGCTAAGAGTCGGACACAACTGAGCAACTTCACTTTCACTTTTCACTTTCATGCATTGGAGAAGGAAATGGCAACCCACTCCAGTATTCTTGCCTGGAGAATCTCAGGGATGGGGGAGCCTGGTGGGCTGCTGTCTATGGGGTCGCACAGAGTCGGACACGACTGAAGTGACTTAGCAGCAGCAGAGAAAGACTATGAATAATTCTGATAATTATCAGGCACAGATTCTAAAGCAAGTATGCTTCCTAGTTTAAAGAAATAAATAGCAAGCTTAAAAATATTACCAGAGAATAGGAATCTTTAAAATGCCTTATACTCTGTTCATCATTCCCTGTATTTCATTTTCTCAATCAGCAGATTACTATGTACCAGGGTCTGTTCAAGATGTGTGATGTAGAACTGAGGAAGATGAGCAAAACTCTCTGGCCTCATGAAACTTACATGAGGTTGACAGAAGACGGTAAACAAAACATACTATATTAGTCTGTGATAAATGCTATAAGGAAAAATAAAGCAGGAAAAGAAATTAGGAAGTACTGGAGAAGTTAAGGTTGTCAAAAAGTGGCCAAGGTTAGCCACGTACACACACACATATAAACATATTTTGAGCAGACTGGGCTTCCCTAGTGGCTCAGACAGGTAAGAATCTGCCTGTCATGCAGGAGTTGCAGGTTCAGTCCCTGGTACGGGAAGATTCCTTGGAGAAGGGAATGGCAACCCACTCCAGTATTCTTGCCTGGAGTATTCCATGGACAGAGGAGCCTGGCGGGCTACAGTCCATGGAGCTGCAAAGAGTCTGACACGACTGAGCAACTTTCACACACACCCTGAGCAAAGACCTGAGTGTGGTGGGACTGAGCTAAGCAGATATCTAGAAGAAGAGAGTTCTTCAAAGAGGCAGCAGCAAAAGCAAAGGACCCAAGATGGGAGCTCATCTGGGGGTGTTCAAGGAAGAGTGAGTAGACCAGCGTTGTTTGAAGAGGACTGATGGGGAGCACAGTTAAAAAAAAAAAGGCCCTGTGTGCTGTGCTCAGAAACTCAGTCTTGGGGGTCCAGGCTCCTTTGTCCATGGGGACTCTCCAGGCAAGAATACTGGAGTGGGTTGCTGTGTCCTCCTCCAGGGGAGCGTCCCAACCCAGGGATCTAACCCAGGTCTCCCGCATGGCAGGTGAGTTCTTTACCATCTGAGCCACCAGGGAAACCCTCCCCACCCCACCCCACAAAAAGGCTGGAGATGTCAAAAGAGGGTGGGGAAGCAGCTCTTGAAGGGCACCCTGATGGGCTATGGAAAGGACTTCAACCATTAGGATGCACCCTCACTGGGGATTTTGAACAGAGAAGGGATGTGATCTTAAAGTATATTTTGGAAAGTATATATTAAGTATATATTAAAGCATATACTAAAGTATATATTAGTCCCTCAAATCCAGAATCTTTTAACCCCACTACTACACTGATCCTTCCCCACTGTCACTGTTCCTAATAGCTGTATGTCCTTAATTTCTCCCTCCCCAAGCTTGGATTCACTGGCCCATCCTATCATCACTCACTTGCAAATCCCCTCAACTCCTTCACCTCTCTCATTCTTTATTATTCACGTGACAAAAATAACCCCTAGTTAGGTCCAGCTCTGTGCCTACCCTGAACCTGCACCGACACAGTTATCCACAGTTAGAGACCAACCACAAGCAAACTAATTGTACTCTATCACAGCTATAATCTAAAGCCAGTCCTTAGCGCGCCCCAGCAATCGTTACACTTCTATATTTCATTATCCTCTCAGATCATTTTACACCTTCTCCCCTGACAACCATCCACCACTTCCTCTCCCTCCTTGATGGTCTTGCTTCCATTCTCTGACAAATAGAAGCAAACAGAAGACCTTCCACAGCAGCCCATTGCCATGTTAAACAATCCACTCCATCTGTGCCTGTCTGTCTGCCTTCCCCCGTCACTATGCATATGGTGTCCTAACTCTTCTCTTAGGTCCATGCTTCTGCTTAGTCAATAAATCCTATACCCTTTTACCCATTCAAGGACATCTCTCGAGTAATGTCCCTCCTGACCCTGAATCACCAATTCTTCCCTTTTCTACTGGGTCACTGAAACCAACATACATACAAGCTCCTCATTATCCCATCTTTATACATATATATCTTCATCTAGTAAACTCCATTTCTTTTTCCCATTTAGGGTTTGCCTCTACTTGCTGTTATAGGCTGATTTGCGTTCCCCCAAAACTCACAGGTTGACATCTTAACCCTCACTACCCTGGGATGAATCTTATATGGAAATAGGCTCTTTGCAGATGCAGTTAACTCCTGGAGAAATGCATGCATGCTCAGTCGCTATGTCCTGTCTGATGCTTTGAGACCCCAAGGACTACAGCCCTCCAGGCTCCTATGGAATTCTCCAGGCAAGAATACTGGAGCGCGTTGACATTTGCTTCTCAGGAATCTTCCCAGCCCAGGGATTGAACGCACACGTCCTGCAGTAGCAGACAGATTCTTTGGCCACTGCACCACCTGGGAAGCTGCTATGTTGGAGCAGAATGCGCCCCTGATCCAATGTGACCGGGGTCCGTATAAAAAGGGGACGTTCAGATACAGAAGCACACACATAGGGAGGATGCCACTGAGCGAGGAAGGCAGAGATGAGGGTAACACCAGAGACTGCCAGCAAAGCCCAGACACTAGGAGAGTGGCGAGACAGATTCTCTCTCGTGGACTCCAGAAGAGACCAACCACACACGGCTTCTCTCTAGCTGTGACACCTGGGCTCAGTAGCCCCTCAGCATGTGGGATCTTGGTTCCCTGACCGGGGATCAAACCTATGTCCCCAAACTCATGTCCCCTATGTCAAATCTACGTCCTCCCACCAGGGCTTTCTTTTTATCTTTTTTTAATTGGAGGAAAATATCTTTAGGATGTTGTGTTGGTTTCTGCCATACAATGGGAATCAGTCATAATTATAAATATACATACATACATGTGTGTGTATATTTATATGCACATATATATACATATATATATATATATGTCCCCTCCCTCTTGAGTCTCCCTCCTCTCCCCGAATCTTACCCCTTTAGGTCATCAGAGAGTGACAGGCTGGGCTCCCTGTGTTATACAGCAGCTTTCTACTAGCCATCTAATTTGCACATGATAGCTGCTTTCTCAATACGGCCAACGCTTTCCTTCCCCAGAAAGCAGATTCTTAACCACTGGACCACCAGGGAGGTCCCTTGCTGGCATCTTGATCTCAGACTTCCAGCCCTCCAGAGCCGTGAGACAATACCTTTCTATTGTTTCAATCACTGTTTGTGGAACACTGTTTGGCAGCCCTGGCAAACTAATAGCTATCTCTGACTCTTCTCCTCCTATCTCTTCTCAACCCACTCACATCAGGTTTTGCCCAAGAAAACGAAGATCATGGCATCCGGTCCCATCACTTCATGGGAAATAGATGGGGAAACAGCTGGACTGGAAGAAACACAAGCTGGAATCAAGACTGCTGGGAGAAATATCAATAACCTCAGATATGCAGATGACACCACCCTTATGGCAGAAAGTGAAGAGGAGTAAAAAGCCTGTTGATGAAAGTAAAAGAGGAGAGCGAAAAAGTTGATTTAAAGCTCAACATTCAGAAAACGAAGATCATGGTATCTGGTCCCATCACTTCATGGGAAATAGATAGGGAAAGAGTGTCAGACTTTATTTTTTCAGGCTCCAAAATCACTGCAGATGGTGAGTGCAGCCATGAAATTAAAAGATGCTTACTCCTTGGAAGAAAAGTTATGACCAACCTAGATACTATATTCAAAAGCAGAGATATTACTTTGCTGACTAAGGTCCGTCTAGTCAAGGCTATGGTTTTTCCTGTGGTCATGTATGGATGTGAGAGTTGGACTGTGAAGAAGGCTGAGCACCGAAAAATTGATGCTTTTGAACTGTGGTGTTGGAGAAGACTCTTGAGAGTCCCTTGGACTGCAAGGAGATCCAACCAGTCCATTCTGAAGGAGATCAATCCCGGGATTTCTTTGGAAGGAATGATGCTAAAGCTGAAACTCCAGTACTTTGGCCACCTCATGAGAAGCGTTGACTCATTGGAAAAGACTCTGATGCTGGGAGGGATTGGGGGCAAGAGGAGAAGGGGACAACAGAGGATGACAATGACATTGCTGAATGGCATCATGGGCTCGATGGATATGAGTCTGAGTGAACTCCGGGAGATGGTGATAGACAGGGAGGCCTGGCTTGCTGCGATTCATGGGGTCACAAAGAGTCTGACACGACTGAGCGACTGAACTCAACTGAACTGAACTGAGTGAGTCTAGAGTAATTGCTACTTCTTCCTCACTAGGTCTACTTATAAAAAAGCCAACAATGTGGAAGTTATAGGGAATAAATGTAAATTCAATGCTCTATAAATACAAACTTCTTTTAAGACTCTTCAAATAGTGTAATGATTTCCCTCTTATTCCCTTCTTGTAAGTAAGACTAGCTTCTCTCTTCTTTATGTGGTAGTCTAGTATCTGAGAATTTGTATAAAATTGGTATTGTTTCTTTCTTAAATATTTTACAGAGTTTACCATTGATGTTATCCAGGCTTGGAGTTTTCATTGAGAGAAGTCTTATTTATTACAAAATCCTGAGTGATGTTCACCCTTCCTGATATTTTGTAACATAAATACAATGTTGTAAAATTAACAAAGTTCTTAAGTATAACGGGATAATAAAGAGAATGAAACAAAGATCACACATTCATAAAAAATAAGGAAGAAGTGATCATTACAAACAGTCCTCACTTCTGTAACTAATCACATAGATGATGTAAGTATTTTTTTTCCCATTCCTTCAAAATTTCCTCTACCCTCAGCAAGCACATTAGCTTTTAGTGGTTCTTTACCTGGCGGGATGATTGAGATCTGTATTCCTGAAGGATTTGTGTTGTTAGCAGTCCTGCCTGAATTGGCTTGTGGTAGTTTTCCATTAACTTTAACCACAGGGCATGAAAAACACTAAGGGCCATCCTAAAGTATCTCCAGTATTTTGGATGTATTTTTCCTTACCAACCGCTGTAGAGTATCCATTCAATTTGCCCTTGATAGTCAGAATCAATCACTCCAGCCAATACAGTAAATTCACTCTGCCTGTTGACTTAGAGACATAAGTGATCCAAAATGACTGTGTGGTAGTCTTAGCTTCTAGTTCAATGGAATTATTGTTTCCTGTTGGAACTTGGATGTCTATACCAGCAGAGCCTATTGTTGCCGGGACAGAAATTTCACGATTTTGCTAGTGGGTTCCTAGGTGTAAGAGTAAGTGGTGTTATTCTCATTGCCACCCTTTGGTTCCTGGATCCATCCATCTCTGTTGTGGGAGGAACAGCACTACATACTGGGTGTTGATTTAGAAACACACACCCTCCAGGAGAATCTTACTCTAGAAATGCACCTCTTTGCCACCTAGCTAGCACTGCAACTACATCTGCAAAAGGCCATTCCCCTATTCTATGAAGCCAACTGGTTCAGGATGGTGGGGAACATGTTAAGACCAGTAAAGTTCATGAATATGAGCATGAGCACATTCTGGCTCAGAGGAAAAGAATCTGCCTGCAATGCAGCAGACCCAAATTTGATCCCTGGGTCAGGAAGATACAATGGAGAAGGGAATGGCAACCCACTACAGTATTCTTGCCTGGGGAATTCCATGGACTGAGGAGCCTGGCTGGCTACAGTCCATGGTGTCACAAAGAGTTGGACATGACTGAGCAATGAACACAAACAAAGTGAGTTCCTAAATAAGAGACTATGCTGTGTGGAATACTTTGACAGTTGATGAGGCATTGAGTAAGTCCACGGATGGTAGTTTAGATAAGAGCCTTGTGTGCAAGGAAGACAAATCCATAACCAGAGTGAGGATATACTCCAGTAATAAGAAAACATTGCTGATCCCATACTGGAAGTGACATAATGCAATCAACCTACTGTCAAGTAGCAGGAAGATCACTCCAGGCAATGATCCTTACTGGGGACTCAGTGTTGGTCTCTGCTGTTGGAAGATTGGGTAGTTAGCGTGACCCTGGAAGACAGAAGTCCATGGTGCTGAGCCTGGTCATAATGTTTACCACTGCTGCCAAGGACGCTGTTCATAAGCCCTCTGAGCAATGATATGGTAACTGAGGAAGAATGCTTTACTGTATATATAGGATGGGTCATCCCATCTACTTGATTAAAATTCTGTTCTGCTGAAGTCATCTTCACATGGCACATAATTTCATAACATTTTTGTTCACACACAGAGATCTATGAATGTACCACTCTCCAGACTTTTTTGCCACCAATTTTCCAATCACAATACTTCAAAACCCCTGACATCTGGCCAAAACATTTGTCATAGACTGTATATGGACCTAACAGAAGCAGAAGATATTAAGAAGAGATGGCAAGAATACACAGATGGACTATGCAAAAAAATCTTAATGACCAGATAACCACAGTGGTGTGATGACTCACCTAGAGTCAGACATGTTGGCGTGTGAAGTCAAGTGGGCCTTAGGAAACCTCACCACAGACAAAGCTAGTGGAGGTGATGTAATTCCAGCTAAACTGGTTCAAATTCTAAAAGATGATGCTCTGAAAGTGCTGTACTCTATATGCTAGCAAATTTGCAAAACTCAGCAGTGGCCACAGGACTGGAAAAGGTAAACTTTCATTGCAATCCCAAGAAAGGGCAATTCCAAAGAAAGATAAAATTACCACACAATTAAACTCATTTCACTGCTAGCAGAGTAGTGCTCAAAATTCTCCAAGCCAGGTTTCAGCAGTACATAACAGAGAATTTCTAGATGCTCAAGCTGCATTTGGAGAAGGCAAAGGAATCAGAGATCCAATTGCCAAAGGCAAGAGAATTCTATAAAAAATATATCCTTTTGCTTCACTGACTACACTAAAGCCTTTGACTTGGATTACAGCAAATTGTGGAAAATTCTTAAAGAATGGGAATGCCAGACCACCTTACTTATCTCCTGAGAAATCTGTATGCAGGTCAAACAGCAACAGCAAGAACTGGACATGGAACAACAGGCTGGCTCTAAATTAGGAAAGGAGTACATAAAGGCTGTATGTTGTCATCTTTATGGCAGAAAGTGAAGAGAAACTAAAGAGCTTCTTGATGAAAGTGGAGGAAGAGATTGAAAAAGCTGGCTTAACAAAAAATGAAGACCATAGCATCTGGTCCCATAACTTCACTGCAAATAGATGGGGAAACACTGCAAACAGTGACAAACTTTATTTTCTTGAGCTCCAAAATCACTAAAAATGGTGACTACAGCCAAGAAATTAAAAGACGTTTGCTCCTCAGAAGAAAAGCTATGGCAAACCTAGACAGCATATTAAAAGGCAGAGAAGTTACTCTGCTGACAAAGGTCCATCTAATAAAAGCTGTGGCTGTTCCAGTAGTCATATATGAATGTGAGAGCTAGACCATAAGGAAGGCAGAACACTGAAGAATTGATGCCTTTGAACTGTGGTGCTAGAGAAGACTCTTCAGAGTCCTTTGGCCATCAAGGAGATCAAACTGGTCAATTCTAAAGGAACTCAACCCTGAATATTCATTGGAGGGACTGATAGTGAGCCTGAAGATGCAAAGAGCTGACTCATTGAAAAAGACTCTGGTGCTGGGAAGGATTGAAGGTGGGAGGAGAAAGGGATGACAGAGGATGAGATGGTTGGATGGCACCACTGACTCAATGGACATGAGTTTGAGCAAGCTCTGGGAGATGATGAAGTACAGGGAAGCCTGGTGTGCTGCAGTCCATGAGGTGCAGAGAGTTGGACATGACTGAGTGACAAATATATATATATATATATACACACATATATAAAACTATATATACATATAGTCACATAGTGTGCCATTTTTATTTCTGAGAAAAATGATCAGCCAAATCCATTGCATGAAGTTCTGTGACCTGGAGAGATTTCCCTTCACCATTTTTCTTCAGGGGCATCCCAGAAATGGACTATAGTATGGTTGTCCACTTTTTTGTAGTGCTTGAATATTACGCAGAGCCATTGATAAACCAGGCCCAAGTTTTTTCTTCCAAGTTGGGGAACTGAGGAACTCCTCACAGGGACATAATTGAGGCCTACGAGAGAATAGGAGGTGTAGCAGGAGTGGGGAACATGGACATTGGGTCACTTCATCATGTAACTTACTTGTGATTTCAGGACTTGCACAGGGCTGATCACATAGTTCATTCAACATTTGATGATGGAGTGCGGCTGTGCATGCCCAACTTTATGGCTTGGTGGGTCAACATAAGATCAAATATATGATGGAAAGCTTAAGTCACTTGGGACTTTCCTGATAGCTAAGTTGGTAAAGAATCCACCTACAATGCTAGAGACCTTGGTTTGACTCCTGAGTCAGGAAGATCCACTGAAGAAGAGGTAGGCTACCCATTCCAGTATTGTTGGGCTTCCCTTATGGCTCAGCTGGTAAAGAATCCTCCTGCAATGCGGGTCATCTGAGTTTAATCCCTGGGTTGGGAAGATCCCCTGGAAAAGGGAAAGGCTACCCACTCCAGTATTCGGGCCTGGAGAATTTCATGGTCTGTATAGTCCATAGGGTTGCAAAGAGTCAGACATAATTGAATGACTTTCACTTTCAGTCACTTTTACTTTTAAATAACTTGGTAACTTTTTGGCTCATGATTAAATGTTCAGTCACTACTAAGGCCCAGCAGGAAGAGAAGATATGTTTCCCCAAAGGAATATGTTATCTGCAGAGGACAGAAGGAACCTGATCCAAGATCCTAAGGATCTGTGCTTCAGTTCACCTACTAGAAGGCAATGGCACCCCACTCCAGTACTCTTGCCTGGAAAATCCCATGGACAGAGGGGCCTGATAGGCTGCAGTTCGTGGGGTCGTGAAGAGTCAGACATGACTGAGTGACTTCACTTTCAATTTCACTTCCATGCATTGGAGAAGGAAATGGCAAACCACTCCAGTGTTCTTGCTTGGAGAATCCCTGGGACGGCGGAGCCTGGTAGGCTGCCATCTATGGGTCACACAGAGTTAGACATGACTGAAGCGACTTTGTTGCTGCTGCTGCTGCAGGGCTCTCCAAAGGCTGTACACAGCATCTCTACCTTCCAGTGACACTTAAAATACATATCTAATGAGTCATATAGCTCTTCTGGCAAAGTGAATTGTAGACTGGATGGCAGACTGGACTTATGGCCGAGTCTGTTCTTGTGTTGAGCCCTACTCAAAACTAGTAGTTTTTGAGGTCACTCAGAAAATAATCTAGGTAGCATACCCAAATGAGAAATGTGTTCCCTCCAAATTCAGAGGAGACTGCTAGGCCATGTGCCTCTTTTTTGGTTGTAAGAGGGATCTGATGCAACTTCACTTTCATTGAGTTGGAGAACTCCTAATAGAGAATCCCTGAATTTTTGTCAGATATATTTCCCATCTTCTGATATTCAAATGTCTTACCAATAAGATGAGGGTACTGTTACTTCTTGCTTAATAGGTAAAATTAGTAATAATGTCATTAATGTAATGGACCAATGTGATATATGTGGAAGAAAAAGGTGACCAAGATTCCTACAAATAATGCAATGACATAGGACTGAAGAGTTGATATAATTCTGAGGTAGGACAGTGAAGTTCTTGCCAGCTGAAAGAAAACTGCTGCTGGTGGTCTTATTAACAGATATGGAGGAGAAAAAGCACTTTCTAGATTAATAGCTACATACCAGTTACCATGGGATGTGTTAATTTGCTCAGGCAATAAAACCACATCTGGTATAGCAGCTGCAATTGGAGTCACCACCTGGCTAAGCTTATGATAATTCACTGTCATTCTCTAATTTACTGTTATACACTTATTTTATGCACAGGCCAAATAGGTGAGTTGAATGAGGATGTGATGGAACTCGCCATTCCTGCATCCTGTAGGTCTTTGATGATGACACTCATCTTGGCAATCACTCCAGGAATGCAGTATTGCTTTGGGGTTACTGTTTTCCTGGGTAAATGAAGTGTTAGAAGCTTCAGCTTTGTCTTTATTCTCATAATGGCTTCACACCACAGGTCCTGGAACAAAAATAGGAATTCTTCCAGTTGTTGAGTATGTCTATTTCTATCATGCTGTCTGCAACAGGAGAAAAACCACAGTGTTGGTTTGAGGACCCACTGTGAAATGGACTTGAGTTAAAACTCCATTGTTTATCTGACCTTCTTATGCTCTAGCTCTGACTGGGGGATCACAGTGATATTTTAGGTCTCCTGGAAATAGTGTCAGTTGAGTCAGTGTCCTGTATTCCTCAAAAGTATGATTATTTCCTTTCCTTCAGTGCAAAGTAACCCTGGGAAAAGGCAGTAGTCCATTTAAGAGAGGCCAAGAGAAAAATTAATTTTGTAAATTTCTGGCAGTGTAGCAGAATCTTTCTTCAAAGGGACCCAATCTTCCTTTGTTCAAGAAGTTCTGGATCTGTAAACTGACACAGTTCCAGGAATATAAATATTTAGATTGAGATTCTATTTTTATAATTCAAGTTAGGCCTCAGTTCATTTCATCTAGAAATCTTTATATAAGTAAGAGTTCACTAGACTTCTTGTATATTTACTCATAAGGACACTATGATCATCTAATTAATGCTGTAGGTCTCTGTGAGTCAGACTTTTCTGATTACAGTTTTGACTTTGCTGTCCATTAACATAGATCTGTTTTTTTTTCCCTTTGGTGATTGAGTACCATTACTTGGCCCTTGCCATCCTGGGATCCAGTTGTCTCTATTATTTCTAAATTTCTCAATTCAATGGCAACAGTTCTCACTATAATTTCTAACCTACAGACAAGAACAATCACAGCACCCATCAAGGTTGCTAGGGCTCCCTTTGTAAATTTATTTCTCACAGCTATGGTTTAAGATTTGTCCTATGGATCTATATGGGTTAGATTAGTGGGTATTACATGATAAATCTACTCTAAAATTCTTAAATGTTAGTTGCTCAGTCATGTCTGAGTCCTTATGATCCCATGGACTATAGCCTGCCAGACTCCTCTGTCTATGGAATTCTCCAGGCAAAAATACTGGAGTAGGTATCCATTTCCTTCTCCAGGGGATCTTCTTGACTCAGGGGTTAAACCCGTGTCTCTTGCATTGAAGGAAGATTCTTTACCATCTGAGCCACCTATACCAAAGCACATTGCCATTTAATCTTCATTTAGTGTAGGTCACATTTTGGTCCATATTTCAGTCAACAAATAAACCAACTAAATAATCAAGCCCTTTCTAATGTCCCAAGCTACAACATTAATCCAGAATCTCTGCTTAGAGAGTCCATAAATATACATTTGGCCTGGTGCAAATTTATGTTCCTTCTACCATTTCCTCACACATGTAAAATTTAAGAAAGATTGAAGACAAGAGAGGGGAGTGAAAGAAGATGAGATGGTTGGATAGCATCACTGACTCAGTGGACAGGAGTTTGAGCAAACTCCAGGAGACATGTTCCAATCCATGGGGTTGCAAAGAGTTGGACACAACTTAGCGACAAAACAACAACAACACATATTCCTCACATTTCTGTCAGTATAAATTTGAACAAAAAATCACATAATTCTTTTGAGCCTCCTCATTGGTCATACTTTATATCTTACCTTTTGAGGCTTTCTGGGATTTGAGTGCAGATATAAATGGGGAACCAAAGATGAGTGGGGTGTGGGTGGGTTCCAAGGAGACTTATCAGTGTCTTATATTGCAACTCTCTTGAGGGAGGCATTACAGTTTCCTTAGGTAAAGCAGAATTATTTCCTAAAACAGGGATGAAGAGGCTCCTTTTATTGGCAGAGTCTCACCAGAATTTATAAATTCAGTGTTCCCAGCTTATCAGAGTTTTCCCATATGTTCAATTCTCAGTATCCCATTCCTACTCAATCAATGTCCTCACTTTAGCAGCAGATATCCAGAAAGGGTGGAAACTCAATTTGTCTTATGATTCAGCCACTTGCAAGGTGAAACCTTCAATTTGGTTTTCAGAAATATCAGTTCCAGCTCTGCGCTGTAGGAGTTAAGAACTTTCAGAGCATGTATAGAATCTTTAAGGTCATTTATGTGGTGCTTGAGGAAGAAATTTGAATCCCTGCACTCATGCTGTTCTTTATCCACTGTGTCCAGTGTAATTAGGAGCAACCTGTCAGTATCATTATGCTTACTAATTTGACACAATGCTCTAAACTCTCAAATACATGGTCATTAAAATCTAGCCTCTTAAAAGTATTTTATTATTTATCATCATTGGAGATATTTTGTGTATTTATATTGCCACATCACACTGCAGATTATCAGTGCTCTCTTTACTATTGAATATCAATGTCCAATTGATGGATATTATGCTTTTAAATCTAATCAAATTAGAGAATCAACCACAGATATTCTAGATCCAACTTGGAAAACACATACTTCAGATTCTGTTTTCAGTACTAAAATCTGTAGTAGTCAGTGTTCTCCAGGGAAACAGAACCAACAAGGAGGTCTATACATGGACAGAGATATCCCCTCTTGCTTCTCTCTTGTTCTCTCTCTCTCATAAGGAATTGCTGCTGCTGCTGCCGCTGCGTCACTTCAGTTGTGTCCAACTCTGTGTGACCCCATAGACGGCAGCCCATCAGGCTCCTCTGTCCCTGGGATTCTCCAGGCAAGAACATTGGAGTGGATTGCCATTTCCTTCTCCAATGTATGAAGGTGAAAAGTGAAAGTGAACTGCTCAGCCTGTCCGACTCTTTGTGATCCCATGGACTGCAGCCTACCAGGATCCTCCATCCATGGGATTTTCCAGGCAAGAGTATTGGAGTGAGGTGCCATTGCCTTCTCCACATGAGGAATTGGCACCTGTAATTTTGGGATATGGTAAGTCTAAAATCCATAAGGGCAAGCCTGAATTCTAGAGATTTACATAAGTGTTGATGTTTCAGTCTTGAGTCTGAATTCCACGGGGAAGCAGGCTAGAAACTTATGTAGAATTTCTATGTTGCTGTCTTGAGAATTTCTTCTTCAGGAAGCCTATGTATTTACCCTTAAGGCTTTTAATTTATTGGATGAGACAAAGATACAGTTTTTCCAGTAGTAAGTATGGATGTGAGAGTTGGACTGCAAAGAAGGCTGAGTACCAAAGAATTGATGTTTTTGAGCTGTGGTGTTGGAGAAGACTCTTGAGAGTCCCTTGGACTAAAAGGAGATCAAACCACTCAGGCCTAAAGGAAGTTCAGTTCAGTCACTCAGTCGTGTCTGACTCTTTGCGACCCCGTGAATCGCAGCACGCCAGGCCTCCCTGTTCATTACTATCTCTCGGAGTTCACTCAGACTCACGTCCATAGAGTCCGTGATGCCATCCAGCCATCTCATCCTCAGTTGTCCCCTTCTCCTCTTGCCCCCAATCCCTCCCAGCATCAGAGTCTTTTCCAGTGAGTCAGCTCTTCCCATGAGGTGGCCAAAGTACCAAGAGTTTCAGCTTTAGCATCATTCCTTCCAAAGAAATCCCAGGGTTGATCTCTTTCAGAATGACTGGTTTTATCTCCTTGCAGTCCAAGGGACTCTCAAGAGTCTTCTCCAACACCACAGTTCAAAAGCATCAATTCTTCAGCACTCAGCCTTCTTCACAGTCCATCTCTCATATCCATACATGACCACAGGAAAAACCATAGCGTTGACTAGACGGACCTTAGTCGGCAAAGTAATGTCTCTGCTTTTGAATATACTATCTAGGTTGGTCATAACTTTTCTTCCAAGGAGTAAGCGTCTTCTAATTTCATGGCTGCAGTCACCGTCTGCAGTGATTTTGGAGCCCCTCAAAATAAAGTCTGACACTGTTTCTAGTATTTCCGCATCTATTTCCCGAAGTGATGGGACCGGCTGGCGCACTCAGCGCGGGCAGCTGCGAGAGCCGGGCCGGCGCACTCAGCATGGCCGAAAGGAGCTACCCTGTGTCTGAGGTCGGGGCGGCAACCGAGAGGAGTTACCCTACATCCGAGGTCAGGGGCAGTCTGGAGGAGGTACCCCGTGTCCGAGGTCAGGGGCAGCGGCTGGGAGGAGCTACCCTGCTTCCAAGGTTGGGGCGGCTGGGAGAAGACACCCGCGTCCGGGGTCAGAGGCGGCCAGAAGAAGCCACGTAGCACTCGAGGCCAGGGGCGGTGACCCTGAGGAGCCACCAGGAGCCCGGGGCCAGGGGCGGCAGCTGGGAGGAGCCACCCGAAGAGTGGTGGCTGAGCAGGCGCAGGAGAATTTAGAGGAGCTATTCCACATTGATGGTCAGGAACGGTGGCGGTAAGGAGATACCCCTCCTCCAAGGTAAGGAGCAGAGGCTGTGCTTGCTGGAGCAGCCATGAAGAGATACCCCACACCCAAGGTAAGAGAAACCCAAGTAAGATGGTAGGTATTGCAAGAGGGCATCAGATAGCAGACACACTGAAATCATACTCACAGAAAACTAGTCAATCTAATCACACTAGGACCACAGCCTTGTCTAACTCAATGAAACCAAGCCATACCTGTGGGGCAACCCAAGACAGGCGGGTCATGGTGGAGAGGGCTGACAGAGCGTAGTCCACTGGAGAAGGGAATGGCAAGCCACTTCAGTATTCTTGCCTTCAGAACCCCATGAACAACATGAAAAGGCAAAATGATAGGATTCCAAAAGAGGAACTCCCCAAGTCATTAGGTGCCCAATATGCTATTGGAGATCAGTGGAGAAATAACTGCAGAAAGAATGAAAGGATGGAGCCAAAGCAAAAACAATACCCAGTTGTGCATGTGACTGGTGATAGAAGCAAGATCCGATGCTGTAAAGAGCAATATTGCATAGGAACCTGGAATGTCAGGTCCATGAATCAAGGCAAATTGGAAGTGGTCAAACAAGAGATGGCAGGGGTGAACGCCGACATTCTAGGAATCAGCAAACTAAAATGGACTCGAATAGGTGAATTTAACTCAGATGACCATTATATCTACTACTGTGGGCAGGAATCCCTCAGAAGAAATGGAATAGCTATCATGGTCAACAAAAGAGTCTGAAATGCTGTACTTAGATGCAATCTTAGAAATGACAGAATGATCTCTGTTCGTTTCCAAGGCAAACCATTCAATATCACAGTTATCCAAGTCTATGCCCCAGCCAATAATGCTGAAGAAGCTGAAGCTGAACAATTTTATGAAGACCTACAAGACCTTTTAGAACTAACATCCTAAAGGAAATCAGTCTTGAATAGTCATTGGAAGGACTGATGCTGAAGCACCAATAGTTTGGTCACCTGGTGCAAAGAACTAACTCATTGGAAAAGATCCTGATGCTGGGAAAGATTGAAGGCAGGAGCAGACGAGAATGACAGGAGATGAGATGGTTGGATGGCATCCATCACTGACTTAATGAACATGAGTTTGAGCAAGCCTGGGAGATGGTAAAGGACAGGGAAACCTGGTGTGCTGCAGTCCATAGGGTTGCAAAGAGTTGGACACAACTGAGCAAACTGAACAACAACACCCATATTATAGAGGATAATCAAAGCTCACTGATTTAAGTATTAATCACATATGAAAACTAGCGTCACAGCAACATCTGGACTGATGTTTGACCAACAGTTGTGCACTATAGACTAGTCAAATTAATACATAAAATTAACCATTATAGATCAAAGCTATTTTTTAAAAATATTTCCACTTCCAGAACCTTGAAAAGAATCTGGAAAATAGTGGAAATAAAATAAATATTAGTTATTAATTAATAAATAATCTGTCACCTGCCAATTCAGTGATAACCTTTCAAAGTAATGAGTTCCTTGTTTCAGTTTTTAAAGATAGAAACAAATACTGGGTGGCTATCAAATTAGAATGCTGTGAAATTGACCATTTATATTCTGTTGCAATTCTCACTTCCTAGAATTATGATATGATAACTGAAGCACATTTTCTCTTTAAAGAAAGTCTGTGACTACTGAAAACTACATTGTGAAGAATGTCTATTCCTTGTAGAATATGATGGGATTGCTGTTTTCTCCTTCATTTTACATGTCCCAAAAACTCAAAAATCTTCATTAAATAAGAGTGTGAAGGAAGATGAGATAGAAAACAAATTTAGAAGCTAAATTAAGGACAAGCTGATCTCATTCCCCTTACCTGTCTAACTTCTTTTCTTAAGCAATCATATGTTCCCTTTGGGAGCATATGCATGTGGTGTATATCTTTTTCTCTCCCTGTACTTTATTTGAAA
This sequence comes from Madoqua kirkii, assembly GCA_006408675.1. Lineage (NCBI taxonomy): Eukaryota > Metazoa > Chordata > Mammalia > Artiodactyla > Bovidae > Madoqua > Madoqua kirkii. The sequence goes on along the minus strand of SJYC01025154.1, from coordinate 11,384 downwards.
ACCTGTCCAGAAGGAGTGTTGGAATAGCAATGAAGAAGAAGCTGTCAAATTAGGTGATTCATTTCTATATAGAATGAGGGCATTTGTATCCCCAGGAGCTCACATCATTTATGGCTGTTCCTTCACTTCTCTGTAATTCCTCCTCCAGGAAACAGAGCCAAGGAGGATCTTTTGGTGTCTTGTAGAAATGTAAAGGTGTAAAGATGCAGAGGGTCTCCCTTGCCCTCTTCCCTACCAAAAGAAGAAGAAAACAAAACAGAACAAAAACTAGCCTGATAAGGCAAGTCAGTTATAATTGGTTTATTGAAAACTCTTGCAATCCTGAAACCTTTTGTAGTCAAGGTTCCCCAATAAATACTGAAAGATGTTGGCAAGGTTGCTTGTAGCTGTGTGACTAGAAGCTTGAAAGAACTAAAAACCCAGAGACCAAAAATTATTTCATTGCCTGAGTGGAGGGCAAAATCTCTTGTCTGTGTGTTTGGGGGAAGAATGAGTTGGCTACAGCTCAAAAGTTGAACTCATGAGATTTAGGATATCATTAGAAAGAAGAGAGAGAGGATATAATGATATATTGAAGTTTTGACATATGGAATCATGTTTTCAAAATGGAAATGGCAATTAATTTTGAACCAGGAGTTACCCTCCCATCTGACTTTTTAATTGTGATACAGATGATAGGAAAACATTTATAATCTGAATATTCATGTCACCAAATTCTATTTCAGTTCTAACAATAAATTACTGTGAAAAGCAAGATGAGAAGAACAGGGGGAATTTTTTTCTGACTTTCTTTGATACTGAGGAAACTAGAGACCTTCTACTCCTCAATTTCTTTAGCTCCAAAGTTGTTACCTAGCTCAGGCTCAGTTGCTCCCCACTCAAAAGTCAGCAATTGAGCAAGTGTCTGTAGAAAAGAAAGATGCTTTATTCAGAAAAGTTGGCAATCTGGGGAGAAGGCAGACTTGTGTTCAGAGACCAACTCCAAAGACTTTGATCAGACATTACAAGTTTTCTAGGGAAAAAGTGAAATATTCTTAGTGGGAGGTCAACTTCTTTATCATTTTTCCATTTTGTTCAGTTTTCAATGCAGGAACCTTCAGTTTGCCCCCATCCCCTGCCTAGCAAAGTAACAAAGCTATTCTTTTCTACTTGACCAAAAATCTGTATCCAAGATTCAATTTGGGACCAGTGCACAGAGGCCGAGTTTTTGGCATCAAGCCTTCGATGAGAGCCAAACCCTGGTTGACACCTGAATTGAAGCAAACAACCCAGATAGGTTGTGTTTGAGCTCATGATCTACAGAAATTTTGTGAGTTTAAACAAACAAACGAAACAAAAAAAGCTTTTAAACTGATGACTTTGTGCTCATTTTTTACATCCACTTTTCTTGGTGCCTCACTTGGAGTGAGTAAATTCCCTTCTCCCTTCTCTCTGGTTTCCAATTATGTTTAGCTGATGGGAGGCACCAGGATATCAAAGGGTGACAGGTGAGTAAAGTTGGGATATTCATTTTTTTCAACTTCCTTCTCTCCATCCAGAGAAAAAGCCCTCTCCATATGGCTGTCTCTGTTCACTCTCTTTGTTTGGTGAGGCCCACCTGATTGTTACCACTTCCCCCAGGGCACCTTACCATTCTCTATGCTTTGCTACACCCTAATCACACTTTTTAAAGTATTAACAGTCCTTTCACTAACTTCTTTCCAAATAACCCAGATAGGTGAGTCATCTGCTTCCTGATGGGATCTGACTGATTTAAGAAACCTCCAAGGACATCTCCAGTCCCCAACAAATAAAACTGAGGAAAAATGAAATTAAAGTATCCATGATAGATGGTTTTTGTGCTTATAGACTGGTAATCGGTTATTAAACTTTCTTTATGGGTAGCCCTACAAGAATTGATATAGGATTTGAAAAGTGGATGCTCATGTGTGCTAGGAATGGAGAACAAATTTAGCCATTCCTGTAAGAAGATCAAGGACATATAAACTTCTAAATTAAAGTCCCAATTATACTTGTGTATTAAAAACTGAATATACAGGAAGTTTACACGTGTGCCATAATAAGAATGGAAATGGGGGAACTGACACTCACAAATTCCATGTTTGTCGCCCTGTCGGAAATTAATATATTCCATCCCTGCCATTGTGGTGGGATGCCTTATATTGTATATCTTTGCCACAGCTCTCACTTTTTGGACATGAATTTATATACACAGTGTGACACTACAGGACCTATCTAGTCTTCATGCAGAGTTGAAGTGATGAGCTGGCTGAGGTTCAGAGAAGTGACAGAATATGTCCACTGCCACAAAGTAAGTAAGTGGCAGAAACTCAATTTGAAGTTGCCTGTCTGACTCACTTTGTGCTCATATCCTGAACCAATTCACATTATCACAGACTTCACTCAAAGAAAGTGAGGACTTAGAAAAGGACTAGGATCATGAAATGGAAATTTATAATTTGTTCATGAATGCAACAGCTTCAATTCCAGAAGTTACTTGAAACAATATGCTTTTAATAGAGAAGTGTAAATAAAACTTTATTTTATGAGTATGCCCATCACTCTTCCTGTTGCCTAGAATAAGTTGAGATGTGTATGTTCTTTGGGCCTGACATGAATGGTAAGAAAAAATGTGCAATGACCACATTTTATGTCCTTTGAATTTCATAATGTTCATTGACTCAAGATGGAAATGTTGTCTATTAAGTATTACATGAATTAGAACACCAGTAACCCACTAAGAAATTATTTATTTTTGCTGCTATCTTCAATGGCAGAGGACATTTTGATGTTATTGCTCCCACTGTTATTTTTATTTTATTTTCCCAATTGGACAATTGCAGACATCTAACAAAACAAGCCTCTCTAGTGTAATGAGGTAGAGACAAACACACCTTTTACTAGCATATTATTTAGGCAGGTGCAAAAATAATTGCAATTTCAGACTCTAAATTTTAAATCATTGTGACTGGGGTCAAACACATTTTTATTAATCAAAATAGGAACTTTTACAATCAATATATTTTAGCCAACAAGAAATAGGTTTATTTATTCCTGTAGCATAAAAATCCATGCTTTGGGATTCAACAGATTCTTAGAAAGCATTTTTTTTTTTGCCTCCTGCTGGTTGTGGAAGTGCTTTTCCTGCAAAAATTGTGATACTTGAAGAAGTGGCAGTCAGTTGACAAAGGTCAGATGAATATGCTGGATGAGGCAAAACTTCATAGTTCAACTCTTTTAACTTCTTTTTTTATGAGAAGAGAAGAAAATTTTATGTCTGTTGAGTACATATTATATATGATAACTGGAAAAAGCATGGAACATAAAACAGAAAATACATTTGCACTTTGTGTTATATATATTATAAAATTTTAATTATTTAATAAACTTTTGCATTATTAGTAAGAGTCTGGTAAAGGATTTAGGGCAAGACTATAAGAACAAAATTAATATTATTATGCAAAACAATATAAGATCAGTTCAGTTCAGTCACAGTCATGTCAGGATCTTTGTGACCCCATGAACCACAGCACACCAGGCCTCCCTGTCCATCACCAACACCCGGAGTCCACCCAAACCCATGTCCATAGCACCCGCTCGTCGCCCCCACAACTGACAGCCCCGGTGGCCTCCAGTTCATCATCCACAAGCCCCAAGGACAGAGCCCGCTCTGGAGGCCACTGTGAGGAGCCAGGGCCACGTGCAGGGCCCCAACCTGGCAGCCGGGAGGGAGCCCCAGGGTCTCCCCCGCACCCCCCGGGATGGCCAGTGCCTTGTGGACAGGCCCCGTGCCTCCTCTCGTCTCGGGGCCAGGCACAAGGAAGGCGGAGAGGAGAGGCCTTTAGGACAGGGAACCCATGCGTCCCAGACAGGCACATCGAGGGGCTGGCACGGGTCGCCCTGAGCATACAGAGCGCCCGTGCAGACCTGGGGCTGGTGTAAGAGGCCCGGCAGGCACAGGCCTGTGTCCACACGGCGGCAGGGAAGCTCGCACGCACTGAGCCTCCAGCAGCAGAAGCTGCCTGTTCGCACAGCGTGTGGCCAGAACACACCACCACTACCACAGCGCTGCTTAGTTTCCTGAAATGAAGCTGATGCTGAAAATTATCTGAAAATAATCCTGGGTGGGTTGGTATCGCTTCCCTGGCACCCGGAAGAAATAGTGAAGACGCCTTTCTGAGAAATACACTTCCAAGCCTGGCCTCAGAGAAGTCGCACCGAGAGACCTCAGGCTGCGGGACTCCTGGCCCCAGGAACCTGACACCCTCTGGGCCTGGCTCAGAGGCCCTAAGTGGTGAGACGGGGCCGATGAGGGTGCTTGTCCTGAGGGCCCCGGGGACGAGGGACGGCGGGTGAGGCGCGGACGGCTGGGAAGGGCCGCTCCGTCCCAGCCGGCCCGACTCACGCTCACCTCCAGTTCCCTGATGGGCACGGGCTGCGACGGGAGGGAGGAAACGCACTTGATCTTTATGGTCATGGGTTCAGATCCTGCTTCTGCTCTTCCGTCATGAGGGGAACCTCAGTTTTCAGCATCAAGAAACAATCTAAGATGCTGGCCGACCTCCCGCTGCCATGGCTCACGACAGACTGCCATCCTGAGGACAGACAGACAGGGCGAGCCGATTCCCAAAGACAGCCCTGAGACCAGGACAGAGGGGCCGGGGACCCCGAGGGCCGAAGACAAGTCAGACCTCGAGGAGGAAAACCCAAGATACCGGCCACGCCGGCACCACGCCAGCACCCCTTTCTCCACTGGGGCCTCACAGGTTCCCAAAGGGGATCTAAGTGTGTGCCTTTTAAAAGACACTCTCGTTTCTTTATCTCTGGCTGGGCTGGGTGCTGGGTCTTCACGGCCGTGTGGGGTTCCCTGCTTGCAGCTGAGCGGGGGCCGCTCCCTGGTGGCGGGGCCCCGGCTTCTCCCGTCGCAGAGCAGGGCCTCTGGGCACAAGGCCGTCGGTAGCTGCGGCGTGTGGGCTCAGTCGCTGCAGTTCAGCCGCAGCGCACCTGCAGAAAGGAAGCAGACCTGGCCCGCTGCAGGGCACGCTGGCCGGGGGAACACTTTTCTCCTCAAAGGGGCCCAGACATCTCAGCGGGAGGAGACATACTGGGGAAGGCAGACAAAAAAGCTAAGCCCCAGCCTGCAAGCCGAGGGGCCCGGCTAGTTTCAAACCCCAGATCTGTTAGTCGCCATGTGACCTACAAGCAGTCACACGCTCTGGTCCTCGTGTGCAAGAGGGACAGAGGTCCCGCCGTCTCAGGGTGAAGAGGAGGGCAACAGCTGACATGCGGGAAGGTGATGGACTCATAGGCTCTGCTAGCATAGGGTCCATGCACAAAAAGACCGATTTGCTTCTGTTCACGAGGCTGGTAAGTATATGTTTAGGGCATTCGCACTCACAGAGAGCAGCTGCTTCTAGAACAAGTCCCAGGCACAGACTGGACGCTGCAGGGCACGCTGGCCGGGGGAACACTTTTCTCCTCAAAGGGGCCCAGACATCTCAGCGGGAGGAGACATACTGGGGAAGGCAGACAAAAAAGCTAAGCCCCAGCCTGCAAGCCGAGGGGCCCGGCTAGTTTCAAACCCCAGATCTGTTAGTCGCCATGTGACCTACAAGCAGTCACACGCTCTGGTCCTCGTGTGCAAGAGGGACAGAGGTCCCGCCGTCTCAGGGTGAAGAGGAGGGCAACAGCTGACATGCGGGAAGGTGATGGACTCATAGGCTCTGCTAGCATAGGGTCCATGCACAAAAAGACCGATTTGCTTCTGTTCACGAGGCTGGTAAGTATATGTTTAGGGCATTCGCACTCACAGAGAGCAGCTGCTTCTAGAACAAGTCCCAGGCACAGACTGGGCACGTCTGCGGGGGCCACAGGCACCTCCAGGAGGACCCCTCCCTGCGCCCTCGAGACTGCGACAGACCAGCTGTGTAAGGCCGTCGCCGACCAGGACCTGTGTGCTAGGACGTCGTCAGCCGTTTCATAGAAGACGGCCCAGCTTAGGGCTCTCCAGTGCAAGCTCAGCCCAGCTCAGCCCCAGCTTAGGGCTATCCAAGGGAAGTTCAGCCCAGTTCAGTCGCTCAGTCGTCTCTGACTCTTTGCGACCCCGTGGACCGCAGCACAGCAGGCCTCCCTGTCCATTACCAACTCCCGGAGTTTATTCAAACTCAGATGTCCATCGCATCAGCGATGCCATCCAACCACCTCATCCTCTGTCATCCCCTTCTCCTCCTGCCTTTAATCTTGCCCAGCATCAGGGTCTTAGTATAAGTTAAATAAGCAGGAGGACAATATACAGTCTTGATGTACTCCTTTGCCGATTTGGAACCCATCTGTAGTTCCATGTCCATTTCTAACTGTTGATTCTTGACCTGCATACAGGTTTCTCAAGAGGCAGGTCACGTGGTCTAGAATTCCCATCTCTTGACAAATTTTCCACAGTTTGTTGTGATCCACACAGTCTAAGTTTTGGCGTGATCAAGAAAGCAAAAGTAGATGTTTTTCTGGCACTCTCTGTTGCTTTTTCGATGATCCAATGGAAGACTCTCAAGAGTCTTCTCCAACACCACAGTTCCAAACCATCAGTCTCATGCTATTATATTTTATGGGAAAAGAAGCCTGCAGTTGGCTTGATGAGCCACGGCCATCTGCAGTTTGTGGCCGCAGACTGTGGCGTCGGTGCCGGGGGGTTTCTCTGCTTCCCTTGCTGGAGGCGTCTGTGTGCAGCTGCCCCGTCAGCAGCCGTCCTGGCAGCCTCCTCACCAGCAGCCTGTCTGATCCCGCCACATGCAGCCCTCCCCTCAGAGCTGTTCACACACAGCATCTTTTGTGACCCGTGCTACACCCCTGGGGGGAAGGAAGTCCCTGTCCCCATTTCACAGATGAGGACACTGAGGCTCGGAGAAAGCAGGCAATCTGCTGGGGAGCGGCTGAGCCAGAATCCCAGCCGGTGTGTTGCTCCCGCAGTCGCCATCAGTGCGACAAGGCCACCAGGCAGAGCCTGCGGGGAGGCGTGCCCAGGCGCCTCTCGGCTTCTAGACACGCCCCTCCAGCAGGCGTGTCCCCGTCCCCTCTTCCCCTCACTGCAGAGTCAGGGGCCGGCCAGGCAGGTCCCCGGGCCCACCCCCCTGGAGCAGCCGCGGTTCAGGAAGCAGCCTGAACCCAAGACGCTGCCGCAGGCGGGGTCTCCGGGCACTGCATGGAGGCGTGGTCCTTCCGGACAGGGCTCGGGCAGCGCGTGAGGAGTCCCTGAAGACTCACTTTGGGTGGAACTGATCTTCAAAACTGTCTGGAAGCGTGAACTGAAAAGTTAAGAGTGTTTCCTCGAAACGTGTCAACATCAACCCAGGTGCCTATGGGAACCATAACTTTCCCAGCATTCCTGACCCTGTGAGTCTACCTAAGCTTCCTCTTCAGACCATCCAAAAGACGGCGCTACTTCACCCTGATGGTCAAAAAACCCAGAGTGAAGTCTAGGATGCCCTTCTCTGAAACAAGGAGGATTCCCTCCACGTTACCTTTTTAAGATAAAGTCAGATAATTTTACTCAATCAGCTAATTTTTTCCATTCACGAACAGAATACCTATTTATTTTCAATCAAATCTTGTTTATAAACTGGTGGGGATCTTGCAAAGCAAAAGACTCAAACCCTCGTTCTGCCCCTAGGCTGTGTGTCCTCAGGGAAGTTCCGCTCGGAAGAAACGGTGACGATGATCACCACGCCCTCTCCCAGAAGCACCAGCACCCCCAGCTCACTGGGTCAGAGTTTGTCCTGAGATTCCAGCGGCAGGACATAAACCCTGCTCCCCTGTCCTCATTTCCTGTACTGGACGCCCTTGGGAACAGTGTCATGCAAAGCAGCGTTTTAGCAAACAAACCTGGGCCGTCTGTTACCCTCCCGTGTTTGCTGGGACTTCGCAATCAGACCTGGGTTGGAATCCTGAGCAAAGCAAAAGACTCAAACCCTCGTTCTGCCCCTAGGCTGTGTGTCCTCAGGGAAGTTCCGCTCGGAAGAAACGGTGACGATGATCACCACGCCCTCTCCCAGAAGCACCAGCACCCCCAGCTCACTGGGTCAGAGTTTGTCCTGAGATTCCAGCGGCAGGACATAAACCCTGCTCCCCTGTCCTCATTTCCTGTACTGGACGCCCTTGGGAACAGTGTCATGCAAAGCAGCGTTTTAGCAAACAAACCTGGGCCGTCTGTTACCCTCCTGTGTTTGCTGGGACTTCGCAATCAGACCTGGGTTGGAATCCTGGGTTCGACTGCTCGCTGTGGGGTCCCGGACGGTGCGTGTGGCCTCTCTGTGCCTCCGTGCCCCACCCTGAACAGTGAGGCCGCTCACCCCTGGTGTGCGGAGGTGGCGCCAGGCGTCCATCATAGCCCGCCTGCCGGGAAGCTGGGCACCTACCTGCCAGGAGCGGCAGGACCTCCAGCTCGATGGAGAAGCTGCTGTGCTTTGCGGGGCCCGCCGGCCGCCCAGCCGCGGCCCCCTCCCCTCGAGACGTCTTCTTCCTCCTCTGCGCCTTCCTCCTGCCGTCTGACTCTTTCCGCTTAACTGTGAGGTCAGAGGAAGGGAAGAGCGTCAGGGAGGGCTCCCTGCAGTCAGAGGCTCCTGCCCCACCCCAGCGCGGCCACCTGTGGACAGCAGCAGGAATAAGGGGGAGTCCTGGTGCCCACCCGCCGCTGCCCAGAGCCTGCCGTGCCACCAGCCACGGAAAACACCCGAGTTCTCCTCCACGTTGGCCCTTAACCGCAGCGCAGGGCTGACGGCTGGGCCCTGGAGCTGAGCCATCACAGCCCCAGAACCAGCTCCTTGCCTCCTACAGGGCAAGCGCCATAACCAATCTGAGCCTCAGTCCCCGTCTGTCGAAGAGAGAAGGGAAACGGCCGTGAGAGGCTCAGCCCAGAGCCCAGCTCGGATGACAGGACGCAGACGCCAGGGCCGACCACGCTGGGCAAACGCCCGGGAGCAGGCACACGAAGGGGGCGCGACGGGGCCCAAGGGAGCTCTTCCAACCGGCGGGGAAGGGGGCTCGGGGTGACCGAGGACGCTGCCTGTCCCTGTGGGGGCACGGTGAGCCGCGCGGCCCCTCGCGCCACGTGCAGGGCGAGCCGCAGGCCAGGGATGGAGAAGAGAAGCTTCCCGGTGATTAGACGCACACATGGGAGGCCGGGCTGCTGTCCGCACAAGCACAAGTTTCTAAACCGCTCCCAAGGTACCAGGTGCGGAAGGACAGGGGACCGCCTGCCACGCGTGACGAGACGGCCTCGTGCTGGGGATCGGTGAGACACAGCCCAGCCTGCGGCGCTTCCAGCACGTGAACTACGCAGTTACTCAAAGACCCTAAAAAGCAAGGCCTGGGGACAATAGGAAAAATCATTTCAACCCAACAGGACAACCAAATGAAGGCGCACACACAGGGTGATGACCCCCCAACACTCCCGACCCCGCGGACCAGGAACCGGGCCCTGACTCAGCCGAGCGAGGCGACGCAGAGGAGAAGTGGGGATTCTGGGTGCTGCTGCCAGGAGGGCGAGGAGGCACAACCAGCAGCATCTCCCGAGGGACCAGCGAGCGCGTCCCACGCCCGGGAACCCGCAGGGCAGGCGCCCAGAGCCCCCTGCGTGTGCTGGAGCCCCAGCAGGACGGTCACCGCCGCTGGCAGCAATATGAAGCTGGTGACCAGCAGATGGCTCTCAGCGAGGCCAGGAGGGGCGGAGAGGCCGGGCTGGCGTCAGGCAGTCCGCTCAGCCGCTCAGGTGTGTCTGACTCTTGGCGACCCCATGGACTGCCGCACGCCAGGCCTCCCTCTCTATACCAGCTCCCGGAGCCTACTAAAGCTCACGTCCATTGAGTTGGTGATGCCATCCAACCATCCCATCCTGTTACCCCCTTCTCCTACTGCCCTCAATCTTTCCAAGCATCAGGGCCTTTTCCAATGAGTCAGTTCTTCGCATCAGGTGGCCAAAGGACTGGAGTTTCAGCTTCAGCATCAGTCCTTCCAATGAATATTCAGAACTGATTTTCATTAGGATTGACTGGTTGGATCTCCTTGCTGTCCAAGGGACTCTCAAGAGTCTTCTCCAACACCACAGCTCAAAAGCATCAATTCTTTGGCGCTCAGCTTTCTTTATGGTCCATCTCTCACATCCATACATGACCACTGGAAAAACCATAGCTTTGAGTAGATGGACCTTTGCTGGCAAAGTAATGTCTCTGCTTTTTAATAAGCTGTCTAGGTTAGTCATAGCTTTTCTTCCAAGGAGCAAGCGTCTTTTAATTTCACAGCTGCAGTCACCATCTGCAGTGATTTTGGAGCCCAAGGAAATAAAGTCTCTCACTATTTCCATTGTTTCCCCATCTACCCATGAAGTGATGGGACCAGATGCCATGATCTTGGTTTTATGAATGTTGAGTTTTAAGCCAACTTTTTCACTCTCCTCTTTCACTTTCATTAAGAGGCTCTTTAGTTTTTCTTTGCTTCTGCCATAAGGGTGGTGCCATCTGTGTGTCTGAGGTTATTGATATTTCTCCTGGCAATCTTGATTCCAGCTTGTGCTTCATGCAGCCTGGCATTTCACATGATGTACTCTGCACAGAATTAAATAAGCAGGGTGACAGTGTACAGCTTCGACGTGGTCCTTTCCCAATTTCGAACCAGTCCATTGCTGCATGTCTGGTTCTAACTGTTGCTTCTTGATTTCTCAGATTTCTCAGAAGACAGGAAAGGTGGTCTGGTATTCCCATCTCTTCAAGAATTTTCTACAGTTTGTGGTGATCCACACAGTCAAAGCCTTTGGCGAAGAAAGCAGATGTTTTTCTGGAACTTTCTTGCTTTTTTGATGATCCGGTGGATGATGGCAATCTGATCTCTGGTTCCTCTGCCTTTTCTAAAACCAGTTTGAGCATCTGGAAGTTCATGGTTCATATACTGTTAAAGCCTGGCTTGGAGAATTTTGAGTATTACTTTGCTAGCATCTGAGGCAAGTACAATTGTGCAGTAGTTTGAGCATTCTTTGGCATTGCCTTTCTTTGGGATTGGAATGAAAACTGACCTTTTCCAGTCCTGTGGCCACTGCTGAGTTTCCCAGATATGCTGGCATATTGAGTGCAACACTTTCACAGCATCATCTTTTAGGATCTGAAATAGCACGTATTGACACAAATACATCACAGGAAAAGAGGCAGGTTCAGGGCTTCCTTGGTGTGCCTGACTCTTTGTGACCCCGTGGACTGTAGCCCCCAGGCTCTCTGTCTGTGGGGATTCTCCAGGCAAGAACAGCGGAGTGGGTTGCTATTCTCTCCTCCAGGGATCTTCCCAACCCAGGGATGGGCTAAGCAGCAGAGCGGATGGGAACGGGGGGGGGGGGGGGGGCGCCTGCG
>SJYC01025152.1:0-25188 GCA_006408675.1 Madoqua kirkii | reverse complement strand
TCCTGGGGGGCATCCAGCACCCTGGGGGTACCCTGGGGGATATCCTGGGGGGCACCCAGGGGGATATCCTAGGGGCACCCTGGGGGTATCCTGGGGGGCACCCTGGGGGGTATCCTGGGGTTGGGTGCCCCACAGACCATCAGCGAGTCGTGCAGGGGCAAAGCTGGCAGCCACCCCAGGCTGAGCCCACCGAAACCTCACCAAGGAAGCTGTGGGACATGGGGCAGCGGGGTGGGCAGGACACAAAGGGAGTCTGGGCTTCCCCAAGAGGCGCAGCCCCCTAGGCCTGCCCTTGACCGCCAGCTGGAGCCTCCAGGCTGAGCGTTAGCACAGCGAGAAGGTGACTCAGGAGCCCCACACGGCTTCCTCTGAGCCGCCTTCTGTAGACTGACAATTTTAAAGCTGTCACTATAAAGTCTCAACGGTATATCGCCCAGGAGGCTGCTGTAGAGGGGAGGTGCCCCCAAGGTCTTCAGGAATGAGCTTCTCACAGCCATCCTCAGGGGCAGGAGGAGTCCTGGTGAGGGGAGGTGGCGAGGAAGCTGGCAGCTTCGCAGACCCGCCTCCAGACTCAAGCCGGCGCGGGCCAGCAGGTCACACACTCTCCCGCTGCCCGACCACAGGTTCCCACTGCTGCAGCGCGGCAGCGAGCAAAGCAGCAACAGCGACCCCCAAACGGGCGGGCAGCGCAGCAACAGCTATCCAGGGAGTCAAGACGCTTACTCCTTGGAAGACATCTAGACAGCAGATAAAAAGCAGAGGCAATGCTTTGTCTACAAAGGTCCATCTAGTCAAAGCTATGGTTTTTCCAGCGGTCACACGTAGTTATGAGAGCTGGACAATAACAAAGACTGACACCGAAGAACTGATGCCTTCAAGCTGCGGTGCTGGAGAAGACTCTTGAGAGCCCCATGGGCAGCAAGGAGATCAGACCAGTCAATCCTAAAGAAAGTCAACCCTGGATATTCACTGGAAGGACTGAAGCTGAGGCTCCAATACTTTGGCCACTGATGTGAAGAGCTGACCTACTGGAAAAGACCTTTATGCTGGGGAAGACTGAGGACAGGAGGAGAAGGGGACCACAGAGGATGAGACGGTATCATGGACTCAAAGACATAAGTTTGAGCAAACTCCAGGAGATAGTGAAGGACAGGGAAGCCTGGCGTGCTGCAGTCTGTGGGGTCGCAAAGAGTCAGACACAACTGAGCGACTGGACCACAATCCAAAAAATACACACACGCATCGTAAGCCCAGCAATTCCACTTCCTGAAATTCAGGCAACACAAGGACCCACACACAAGCCCAGAGAGGTCCTTACGACGATGTCTACTGAATCACTGGAGAGAATCACTTACGTGTTCACCAACACGGGGCAGGGTAAATTACACACAGGACGGAGCACCACAGCACACAGGTGTTTAACACCAACACCGGCAAGGCAAAGCAAGTCTGCGCATATCCGATAAGACATCCGAGATACACCATCAAAGTTTTAAGAAGCAAGTTGTAGAACAGGATACGTGAACAAACGACTTGCATAAACATTCATGGATAAGTTCATAAATATTCAGGTATTTAAGGAATAAACATTGAAGCTAGAATTTTATCCCTAACCCAAGAGAGAGGGTCTTCAAAGATACTGATGCTGTAAAGATACTTTCAGGCAAGGTCTCTTTAAGTGGGGCCACACAGCGATCTCTTTTATGAACGCCTTTGGAGAAAGAGCCAAAACAAGGAAAACAAGTCTAAGAGGAGCTGCAAGAGACGTGAAGGTTGAAGGTGGTCAAAGAACCACCAGCATTCTCCGGGGCGGTGTTTGCAGGGGTCTTTTGCGTGTCTGCACGGTAGCAACAGAGCAAAGATAAAAGGTACCATTATACATAAAGGAGGTCACACACAGTGACAACGAATTCAATTTGCCAAGAAAAGAGGTCAGTTTTGAACACGGTATACATCTAACCTAACAGTTTACAAAATATCTGAGGCAGTCAACAGAACCACAAGGCGATGCTGAAATGAATCATCATGGGCGGAGATCTCAAGTAGGGCAACAAAAAAGACATGTCAAAAAACGGAGACCTGCTGGATACGCCGAGGAATAAACCTACCTACGCAGGCAAGGGACCTGTGCTCCCAAACTCTCAGATGCCAGCGCAGAAGCTGAAGACCACGCAGATGGGGGCACAGGCCGCGTGCCATCGGACTGGGGGAGGCAGCACCGTGCGAATGACGGTGCACCACCCAAGGCAAACTGCAGATTCCACACGCTCCCTCCACACTGCCAATGGCACTCTTCACACACCGAGAACAGACACGGCTTAAGTGTGAACAGAAACGCAAAAGGCCCTGAATACCCAAACCATCACTGAGAAAGAGGACCGGGGCTGGAGGACTCTGGCCTCCTGACTTCAGACTACAGTACAAAGCCGTAGCGATCGAAACAGTATGGTACTGCCACAAAGACAGAAATACAGATCAATGGGACAAAGTAGAGGCTCAGAGATGAGCCTCCCGCACCTGCGGTCGCCTAATAAATAACAGAGGAGGAAAGAATGTAACAGTGGAGAAAAGACCATCTCTTTCAATAAGCGGTGCCAGCAAACTGGACAGCTGCACGCAAAAGAATGAAATTAAAACATTTCTGACACCATACGCAGAAATACACTCAAATGGACTCAAGACCTACATATATAAGACCAGATGCTCTAAAATCCCTAGAGGAAAACATAGGCAGAACACTCTCTGAGGTGAACTGCGGTAACATTTCAGGGATCCGTCTCCCAGAGTGATGGAAATACAAAGGAATGTTAGTCGTTGCCGTCATTAGCTCAAAGTTATAAGAAGGAACAATGGTTTCTCATCGTTAAATTAGTCCTGAGATCCTAGTATTTATAAACTGAAATACTACTGTTCTACACTCACCCATTCATTCAACTATATTTTATAAGCTAGCAAAGTCTTTTAATTTAAAAAAATCTTTATCTACCACTTGTATATCCTTTGGATTCCAGACTGGTGTTCTGAACTCTGGCATGTTACTACACTGCCTCCCCTTCAGAAATACATAAATATTTGAAACCATTACTATACAAAGAGGGCTTCCCTGGTGGTTCAGATGGTAAAGAATGTGCCTGCCAATGCAGGAGATGTGGGTTCAATCCCTATGTTAGGAATATCCTCTGGAGAAAGGAATGGCAACCCACTCCAGTATTCTTGCCTGGAAAATTCCATGAAGAGAGGAGCCTGGTGGGCTATAGTCCACAGGGTTGAAAAGAGTCAGACACGACTGAGCAACTAACACTTTCACATTCACTACAGAAAGAATAAAGAGACAAAACAGTCCAAGAAAGTAATTTTTAAAAAATTCTTTGAGATTACTTGCACCTCTGTTTTGAAGCAAACACAAATTTTGTGACTTCTATTAGGAAGTTTGATATTTTCAAACATATAAAAATAGTGCAAGAGAAATTTCTTTAATTAGGTGCACCACACAGATATCATGTCAAATAAACTCATAAGTCTCCATCACAGGCAGCTCTCAGCATCAACCATGAAGCTGCTGAATCCACAGTGAAACAAAAGCAGAAGAGGCTCAGCTTCCTAGGAGAGGCTCAGCTTCCTTGGAAGTCAAAGTTGTGTTTCTCTGTGTTGGTCACTCATTGGACCAAACACAGCTTTGAAGTGTCCTCTTAGAGCCTTATCTCATGAGTCTAGAAGCTTGTTCTTGCAGCTGCATCCAGCATAAAGTGAGTGCTCACATTCACACATATTGGGTTGGCCAAAAAGTTCATTCAATTTTTTTCTGTAAGATGTTAACTTACAAGGCAAGCTGGGTTGCTGCTAAGTCTAGCCTCTTGGTCAAGAGCTTCATGTCAGGCAACTTTAGGCTAAATCTGAGTTTCTATCACTTCTACCTCTTGTTGTTTACCCACTCAATATCTCAATTTACTCATCCTCAAATTAAAAAAATGGAATCCTGGACTTCCCTGGCAGTCCACTGTTAAGATTCCACACTTTTGCAGCAGGGGCCTGGGTGCAATCGCTAGTCAGGGAACTAAGATCCCATATGACACCAAAAAAAAAAAAAAAAAAAGGAATACTATAACACTATAACCAAGAGTGAAATAAGAGAATATTTAAGTGCTCAGCAGAGTCTCACTGCAGTAAATTCTCAGAGACAGAAGCTCCTCTGGGCTAAGCCAGTATCAAGAAAATACATCATTTGGGTCAGCAGAGCTGAATCGATGTCCCGACAAACACCAACTTAATGTGCTCATTTGACGTAACTATTAAGACAACCACCACTTAAAAATCTGGTTAAAGGTTTCATTTTCTCAGCCAGTTATTTACCCCGAGTGAATCAGGATCACAGCTTGACCCCATTTCCTGTTTACTCTGAGATGATAAAGGGTGCTGGTGCCAATCTTAGTCTCATCCTTCACTAGGGCAGAGAAATGGCAACCACCTGGGGCCCACTTCATAAGGACTGTGGGGATTCAAGAAGCCATTGAGGTTAAATAGCTTTGCCCAGCCCCTGGCACTTAAATCTTTATCACTGCAGCCACCAGGAGCCAAAGCAGCAAGCAATCCCTTAATTCCACACAAAGCTGGAGCCAACCCATCATTCACAGATGCCCACCAAGGCCACAAAAATTGATTCCATCTCTGGTCTGACTCCTTGGAAGAAAAACTATAACAAACCTAGACAGCATATTAAAAAGCAGAGACATTACTTTGCAGACAAATGTCCATGTAGTCAAAGCTATGGTTTTTCCAGGAGTCATATATGGATGTGAGAGCTGGACCACAAAAAAGGCTGAGCACCAAAGAATTGATGCTTTTGAACTGTGGTGTTGGAGAAGACTCTTGAGAGTCCCTTGCACTGCAAGGAGATCAAACCAGTCAATCCTAAAGAAAGTCAACCCTTAATATTCATTGCAAGGACTTGTGTTGAAGCTGAAGCTCCAATCCTTTGGACACTTGATGCAAAGAGCCGACTCACTGGAAAAGACCCTGATTCTGGGAAAGATTGAAGGCAAGAGAAGAGGGCAACAGAGAATTAGACGGTTGGATGACATCACCGACTCAATGGACATAAGTTTGAGCAAGCTCTGGGAAACAGTGAAAGACAGGGAAGCCTGGTGTGCTGCAGTCCATGGGGTCACAAGGAGTTGGACACAACTGAGCTACTGAACAACAGCTAGTCTGAGTCCAACCTCGAACCTCCCAGGAAGAGAAGCAGAGCACAGATTGAATGCTTTCCTCGGCAGTCTTCCCAGGACACAGAGTATCCAACGCCGGTACTACTTGTACCACCGCTCCATCATCTGCATTACCTCACTGGAGCGCCTTTCTGTTTAACCCCGTTTTAAAGAAGAGAGAAGGAAGGCCAACAGGCCAATGGTACAGCTGTTCAGTGGTAAAGCTGGAACTGAAATTCTGTTCTACTCAGTTCTAAGCCCAGAGCCCTTTCCATCACACCTGGTAAGAGAGGTGAGGCATGCCAAATGTCACCTCTAAATTCCAGATTCCCAGACATTCTCAGCAAGCCCACAAAACGTTAGTGATAATGGATCATAACAACTTCCAATCGCAAAGCAAGAGTCACTGGCTCAGTTACAAAATAGCTTAAAATGAGTCCCTATCTGACCTCCATGGAAGAATCTGAAGAGCATTTCCTGAAATTATATGCTGGCAGTTCTTCAAACAGAACAGTTCTCAGAAACGCACTGGTTCGTGACGTAGCTGTTATCAGCTGCCATTTCTGACTTCCATTCCAGGTAAGAAGATGTAAAATGCTTTCTGCTGGCCCCGCAGTCTATGCTAACTCCTACCACCAGAAGGTAAATCTCACCCAATAGTTCAGCCACGAATAAATTCTGAATGACCTGAACTTGAAGAGGAGATGTGGGAGCAGAAATCCCTCCTAATTAAAGGCCAGTTCATTAGCACTAACATGCATATGGATTAGCCATTTAAAGCGAAGTTAAATAGATTGAGGAGAGATTTTTAATGTCAAGAATCTCATCAAAATTCCTTACGCAGCACAAGCAAGTGCCCTTCATTCATTAACACTGTCCTTCCTGCCCTCATATTAATCCCTCAGGTCACTCATCTAAAGAAGGCAAATGTCACAAAGTCTCCCTGAACACACCCCCAAATTAGAATCGAAATAAAATGGAGATGAAGAACGGCTGCGGCAACTGTGAACACCATTAAGGCAGGGCCCTTACTGACGGGGGCCCGTCTGGCCATCTTGGCAAATCTAAGCCAGCTCCTCGGCCCTGGGCAGTCTTCCCTCCATCATCCTCCCCTCTCATGAACCCCCAGGGCTCTGCCCTCTCCAAAGGGCCCTGCCGCCCACGCCACCTCTTCAGCCTCTTCTGCTGCCACCTCCAGCTCTCACCTCAGTGAAAACCCCCCGAACGCTCTCTCCAGTGCTTCCCCTTTCTGTTTTTACTCTCGCCCCATCTGTCTTGATAGTCCCCTTGACTTTCTCCAGCGCCCACACACCGGGAACTCCATCCTCATCTCTCTGGAAGCAGCCTTAAGACCAGTCCTAGCCTAAAGAACAACTCTTTACCAGCGCATCCGCTTGGTTGGCCTGTCATTGCAAAAAGGCTTTTGCACATTCCCTGTTTCTTTGAGTTTCTCAAGTCACAGTCTCAGGGACACCTTTCATCCACTCTCAGCTCTGTTCCCGCATTCAGCTGACACCCAAACCTGGATGACTCCACTCCTCAAAGAGATTCAGGTCCTCCTTCCATTCCCACCTCCATGCAAGCAAGACCTCACTTCCACTCACCTAAGCCTTCTGACTGGTCTCCTCGTCTAACCATCTTTCCTTTACCGTAAGATCTAACTCCATCAGAATAATCTTTATGAAAGTCACACAGTCCTTCTCGTCATCCCCTAACTGTACCAAAATCATCTTGGTAAAACAAAGATCAGTTCACATATGCAGCTAATGCAAAATGCTTCCAAGTCTTCCTTTTCCAAACTCCTCAGCACCTAGATCGCCCCAATCTGGCCCAGTCATCACTTCCAGCCTTACTTATTGTCCATCACTGCATCCAGAGGATCTTATCCCACAGCCAATTGTCCTGTTCTCTGAACTTCTGCTCCACTCCATCTTTTGTTCCAGATGTTCCCCATCTTCCTCACCCAAACAATACTTCAACATCCAATTCACTGGAAATTCTTGTTGAACTATCATTAATATGAAAATTCAATCCACTGGAACCCTCAGTATTTTGGGAAGCTTAATCAACTAAGTCCCGCCAATGCTGTCACACCAAAGGCCACGACAAGACTGTAGTTGAGATAGTTGAGTTTCTTACTCCTCACAGCAAGGGAGCACACACACAGTGGGGAATCTTGGGGTGTCTCAGTCAGAGGGTGCTGTGCTGCGTTGGTCATTCAGTCGTGTCCAACTCTTTGGGACCCCATGAACTGTAGCCCACCAGGCTCCTCTGTCCATGGAGATTCTCCAGGCAAGGATACTGAAGGCATGGGTTGCCATGCCTTTGTCCAGGGGATCTTCACCACCCAGGGATCAAACCCAGGTCTTCCCCATTACAAGTGGATTCTGTACCATCTGAACCACTAGGAAAAGCCCATTAATATTGGAGTGGGTAGCCTATTACTTCTCCAGGAGATCTTCCTGATCCAGGAATCAAACCAGGGTCTCCTGCATTACAGGTGATTCTTTACCAGCTGAGCTACTAGAGGGTGTTAGATGGGGCTTATTATAGGATTCACTCTGCCTGCTGTTGGAAAACAGGAGCAATTCTATGATTACATCAATAAATCTTGTCTATGAGTAGGAGCAGATGCGAGCAAGGCTAAAGTAGCTTGTGAAGAAGCAGCTGGCCCTCATTTTATCTGCAGTAAAAAGGGGATGCTTCCTGTTTTGTGGGCTGTATGCTGACCTTATTTTTCTCTGTAGTTATGTTTGTCTCAAGTTGGACATAACTTGGTGACTACACAACAATAATGAGTGATCGCATCTAAGGACTGTGTTCTGTGTATTTATGTTCTTATGTCCAACAGGAGACACCACAGCCCCACTGTGAGCACCAGGTTGGCTCCTAACAACTCCAAGACCTGCTTTTAAGTGTCCAATAAGCTTCCAGATGTCAGACGCTGCTCCTCTCTTTCTCAATTCTTGCTGTTATCATGACGTCAGTGTAGAGCCTGAGACATTTTCTGAGGTAGAGGACAGATAAGGAAAACAAGACAAGCTGCAGCTAGGTAGACAAGATCCTACCTGGGAGCCCAGTGGTGAGAGCACTCATCATATTTCACAATATAACAGAAGAAAGGCCTGATAAAAAAGGATAATATATTCTGTAAAAGCAACAACTCTCAAGAATAATCCAAACCAGGCCCCTCCTACAGCACGTTAAACCCAAGAAATGTCTTCATCCTGGTCAGTCTGATAAGGCTTTCTGGTTAATAAAAGATGAAAGTTGTCCACTGTACATATCCAAGAATCTTAATGCAATTAGCCATTCATTATCAAGCTAAGTGTGTTCATATCGTTGTATGTGTACATTTTCCTTTATGGCTATTAAAGTCCTGATCATTAAGTCTTATCTTAGATTCTGTTTCCAGCGGACACTATCAGTGTGCTGATACTGCCAAATCTGAATTAACAGAACAAAAAGTGGGTAGCCTATTACTTCTCCAGGAGATCTTCCTGATCCAGGAATCAAACCAGGGTCTCCTGCATTACAGGTGGATTCTTTACCAGCTGAGCTACTAGAGGGTGTTAGATGGGGCTTATTATAGGATTCACTCTGCCTGCTGTTGGAAAACAGGAGCAATTCTATGATTACATCAATAAATCTTGTCTATGAGTAGGAGCAGATGCGAGCAAGGCTAAAGTAGCTTGTGAAGAAGCAGCTGGCCCTCATTTTATCTGCAGTAAAAAGGGGATGCTTCCTGTTTTGTGGGCTGTATGCTGACCTTATTTTTCTCTGTAGTTATGTTTGTCTCAAGTTGGACATAACTTGGTGACTACACAACAATAATGAGTGATCGCATCTAAGGACTGTGTTCTGTGTATTTATGTTCTTATGTCCAACAGGAGACACCACAGCCCCACTGTGAGCACCAGGTTGGCTCCTAACAACTCCAAGACCTGCTTTTAAGTGTCCAATAAGCTTCCAGATGTCAGACGCTGCTCCTCTCTTTCTCAATTCTTGCTGTTATCATGACGTCAGTGTAGAGCCTGAGACATTTTCTGAGGTAGAGGACAGATAAGGAAAACAAGACAAGCTGCAGCTAGGTAGACAAGATCCTACCTGGGAGCCCAGTGGTGAGAGCACTCATCATATTTCACAATATAACAGAAGAAAGGCCTGATAAAAAAGGATAATATATTCTGTAAAAGCAACAACTCTCAAGAATAATCCAAACCAGGCCCCTCCTACAGCACGTTAAACCCAAGAAATGTCTTCATCCTGGTCAGTCTGATAAGGCTTTCTGGTTAATAAAAGATGAAAGTTGTCCACTGTACATATCCAAGAATCTTAATGCAATTAGCCATTCATTATCAAGCTAAGTGTGTTCATATCGTTGTATGTGTACATTTTCCTTTATGGCTATTAAAGTCCTGATCATTAAGTCTTATCTTAGATTCTGTTTCCAGCGGACACTATCAGTGTGCTGATACTGCCAAATCTGAATTAACAGAACAAAGTGATGCCAATTGTGTCTTTCAGGCTCATCCAGACCAGACATGTAGCTCACATGTTAGGTGTATGAAAAAAATAGAAAAGGCAGCATCTGAAATTCTTATAACTTCCTTTAAAACAATTTCATTTGGGGGACTTCCCTGATTGTACAGTGGATGAGAATCAGCCTGCCATGCAAGCGACATGAGTTCAATCCCTGGTCTGGGAAGATGTCACACACCACAGAGCAACTAAACCTGCACACTGCAACTCCTGAAGCTTGTGCGCCTGGAGCCTGTGCTCTGCAACAAGAGAAGCCCATGCACCACCACAAAGAGTAGTACCCGCTCACCGCAACCAGAGAAAGCCCGTGTGTAACAACTAAGACCAGCGCAAACGAACAAAAATCCTTCTGGAAAAAGTCCGAACATCCTTTCTTTTATGGTCTAGACAGTCTGCGTGGCCAACCCCATGACAGAAGAATCAACAGATACATGAGCAGCAACTCCTTCCAGATCCAGCCTGTGACAATTAAGGGGCATAGAGGGTATTCCTAAAAGATAATGCTGTTAAAAGTGCTGCACTCAATATGCCAGCAAATCTGGAAAACTCAGCAGTGGCCACAGGACAGGAAAGGTCAGTTTTCGTTCAAATCCCAAAGAAAGGCAATGCCAAAGAATACTCAAACTACTGCACAATTGCACTCATCCCACACACCAGCAAAGTAATGCTCAAAATTCTCCAAGCGAGGCTTTAACAGTACATAAACCAAGAAATTCCAGATGTCCAAGCTGGATTTAGAAAAGGCAGAGGAACCAGAGATCAAATTGCCAACATCTGTTGGATCACAGAAAAAGCAAGAGAGGTCCAGAAAAACATCTACATATGCTTTATTGACTATGCCAAAGCCTTTGCCTGTGTGGATCACAACAAACTGTGGAAAATTCTTCAAGAAATGGGAATACTAGACAACCTTACCTGGCTCCTGAGAAATCTGTATGCAAGTCAAGAAGCAGCAGTTAGAAACAGATATGGACCAACAGACTGGTTCCAAATTGGGAAAGGAGTACATCAAGGCTGCATACTGTCACCCTGCTTATTTAACTTCTATACAGAGTACATCATGCAAAATGTGAGACTGGGTGAAGCACAAGCTGGAATCAAGTTTGTCAAGAAAAATATCTATAACCTCAGATATGCAGATAACACCACCCTTATGGCAGAAAGTGAAGAGGAACTGAAAAGCCTCTTGATGAAGGTGAAAGAGGAAGTGAAAAAGCTGGCTTAAAATTCAACATTCAAAAAACTAAGATCATGGCATCCAGTCCCATCACTTCATGGCAAATAGATGGGGAAATAATGGAAATAGTGACAGACTTTATTTTCTTTGGCTCCAAAATCATTGCAGATGGTGACTGCAGCCATGAAATTAAAAGATGCTTGCTCCTTGGGAAAAAAGCTATGACCAACTTAGACAGCATATTAAAAAAGCAGAGACATTACTCTGCAGACAAAAAGTTCATCTAGTCAAAGCTATGGTTTTTCCAGTAGTCATGTATGGATGTGACAGTTGGACCATAAAGAAAGCTGAGTGCTTGAAACACTGATGCTTTTGAACTGTGGTGTTGAAGAAGACTCTTGAGAGTCCCTTGGACTGCAAGGAGATTAAACCAGTCAATCCTAAAGGAAATCAGTCCTGAATATTCATTGGAAGGACTGATGCTGAAGCAGAAGCTCCAATACTTTGGCCACCTGATGAGAAGAACTGACTCATTGGAAAAGATCCTGATGCTGGAAAGATTGAAGGTGGGAGGAGAAGGGGCTGACAGAGGATGAGATGGTTAGATAGCATCACCGACTCAATGGATATGAATTTGAGTGAGCTCTGGAGTTGGTGATGGACAGGGAAGCCTGGCATTGCTGCAGTCCATGGAGTCGCATAGAGATGGACAAGACTGAGCGACTGAACTGAACTGAACTGAGGTTATTCATGGGGGAAAAAAAAACCCTGTTATTTTTATTTCCATGTAGAAATCCTCAGGCTTCCCAGGTGGGACTAGTGGTTAAGAACCTGCCTGCCAATGAGGGAGATGTCAGAGAAACAGATTTGATCTCCAGGTCAGGAAGATCCCCTGGAGGAGGGCATGGCAACCCACTCCAGCATTCTTGCTTGGAGAATCCCATGGACAGAGGAGCCTGGCAGGCTAAAGTCCATAAGGCAGGAAAGAGTTGGACACAGCTGAAACAACTTAGCATGCATGCACACACATAGGAAACCTCTAATGTCTTATAAATTCCTTAAATAGTAACTTAAGGTACCCTCTGTAACGGCAGTGTTCATTCAATTCAAGAAAGTGAGAGAGCAGCATTGACATACAGGGGGCTTCTCTGGTGGCTCAGCAGTAAAAAAAATATCTGCCTGCAATGCAGGAGCCACAGAAGATACACGTTCCATCCCTGGGTCAGGAAGATCCCCTGGAGGAGGGCATGGCAACCCACTCCAGTGTTATTGCCTAGAGTATTCCATAGACAGAGGAGCCTGGCAGGCTACAGTCCGTAGCATAGCACAGAGTTGGACACAACTGAAATGACTTAGCGTACACGCAGCACGCATGTTGACACGTTTACACTACAATGTGTAAAACAGATACCTAGTGGGAAGCTGCTGTATCACACAGGGAGCTCAGTTTGGTGATGGCCTAGATGGATAGGATGGGAGCGGAAGGCAGGAGGTTCCAGGGGGAGGGGATATATGTATACATATATCTGATTCACTTCACTGTAAAGCAGAAACTAACACAACATTATAAAGCAATTATACTCCAATTAAAAAAAAAACAACAACAACAAGGTTGGAGTAATAACTCAAGTGTATCAGGCAGGGGCCAAGACCAGTGAACTCAGGCAAACCACCTTCCCCTTAGCAAGGATTCCTTCCTCCACCACCATCCAAATGGCATTTCCAGACCCCACCACTGCTTAGAGATCACACTAGATGCCACCTGCCACCTGTAAGGGTTACGGCAGGTCCCTGGCAACTGCATGCAAGGTGGCATGGTGGCCCTGCTCCCGCGATGTCCATTTGACGCCATGCTCTCCCTTCCTCCATCCTTGGGAGATTTCAATTTGTGATTTTCTTAGAGAACACATGGCCTATCACTTAACACTGTCCCTGAAAGATAACTTTTCTATGATTGCTCGCTGCTGACATTTTATTATTTAATACTAAAATCCCATCAGAGCTCCCTAGCCTGATAAGCTAAAAATGAGGTCTGAAAATAAAGCACCTGGCAAATCTGATTTGCAGTCATATCCAAGTGGCATTTTGTCAGATGGGAGCTAATTATCAACCTGACGTGATTTCAATCTGCTTCCATTTTATGAAACGGGGTCTGCGTGCTCCTCTACAAAGAGGATCAGCCTTGCCGCTCTTCAGCTCGACACCCAATTTCACCTACTCTCATGAGATTCTTCTATTATGCAAACTATTGGTAAAGCAATTACATGCTCTGAAAGATTAAGACTAGAAATTTAGCATTCAGAAAATTGTCATTTTCACCTCTTAAAATGTAAATTCTTGCCAGATGTTAAGATGCCTTTTTTACTTTACACAATGTCACCTAATGATCCGAGGAAGCAACCCCTCTTAAAGCAATTTCATCTCCCCAGTCTGATGAGAGCGTTGACTGAACTCCAACTGCCTAATGAGTGCAGGCATCCAGAAACAGGACACTTGTTTCTTCAGGCTTTTCAAGGCTTCTTAGAGGCTGGGCATTGGCTATATCAAGCGAAAAGCTCCAAATGGACACAACTGAAGGCTGGGCAGAGAACAGCAGGTGAGGAAAGAGGAACTTCACAGGAGACACTTCACCCTTTTGACTTGAGGAAAAGGGCTGGAATCTCCATGGATAGAAAGCAACTGCATAGCTTACTGCTCTTGCAGGAAACATGCTCTGTGTCTCTCATCTAACACCCTTACACACAACAGAAGATCACGGTCAACAAAAGGACATGGAAAGAAGTTCCTTCTAAGTACAGGAACTTCTGTGGTGGTCCAGTGGCTAAGACCTGGGCTCCCAGTGCAGGTGAAACGGAGCAAGGTCCCTGCTCCACCCACCCCCCTCAGTGTCCTCTGCCTGCCTCTGCCTGTGGAAAATTGTAGTCAAAGAAAAAATTTAATCAGAGAAGTGAGAAATGGGGAAACAAAGGAAAACAGTCACAGGAGACTACATAATAATAACATAGTCATTAAGCATAGTCAAGGATCTTTAGTTCTTTCTCAAGGGATGTAGATAATATTCTGAGCCATATCCTGCAAGCCGTCTTAAAGATACTGAAACCCCAGACTGTACCAAGAACATGAGCTGCCACAATTCAGAGAATTTGCTTCGAAGAAATGGTAACAAACGGACCCTGGAACAGAAAATTAACTGTACCTAAAACCACCAAGATGATGCTGCTCAGACCACCGATGACCAGTCTGAAGATGACTGTCCGAGCTGGCTGTTGTTTCCGCATGTAGTATTCCCCCACTTTGTCTATAAAAATACTCATCCCACTGGCTGCCAGTGGTGGCGGGTCGACCTTTGGACAGACGTCTGCCACCCACTCCCCCACCAATTGCTGACATTTGAAATAAAACCAAATTTTCCTTCCCACCAACCTGGCCTGCTTATTGGGTTCTGAGCAGCAAGCAGCTGGACCCCTCACTCTTTCAATAACACAGGAAGTGTGGGTTCAATCCCTAGGAACTAGATCCCACACACTGCAACTAAGAGTTCACATGCTGCAACTAAAGATCCTGCATGCAGCACTCAAGATCAAAGATCCTGCAACTGAGACTTGAAGCAGCCAAATAAATAACAACAACCACCACACACACAAAAAAAGAGTAAAAGCTAGAAGGGTGAGATCAGTAACTTAGTCCCAGGTCCAGTCTGTGGATCTGCAGCTGCAACTGCAGTGAACTGATGAGCATCTAAGACGTTATGTGTAAAAATGGACATCAAGGCTCTGAAACGGCCTGTAAAGTCCTATAGGGATAGTCAACAAGTGGGGGAATCTCATGAGTCCTTATTCCCACCTCCCGCCTCCCACCAGCTACTCCTCTTTGTGTGGACAGAGAGACACCAAGAAGCATATTTTCTATTTAGGATCACATAAGCCTTCTACCAGGGGCTTCCCTGGTGGCTCAGACAGTAAAGCATCTATCTGCAACATGGGAGACCTGGGTTCAATCCCTGGGTCAGGAAGTCCCCTGGAGAAGGCAATGGCAACCCACTCCGATACTCTTGCCTGGAAAATTCCATGGATGGAGGAGCCTGGTGGACTACAGTCCATAGGATTGCAAAGAGTGGGACACGACTGAGCGACTTCACTTTCACTTTTCACTTTTAAGCCTCTCTGCACAAGGCTTCCCGGCTGGTGCTGTGGGAGAGAATCTGCCTGCCAATGTAGGAGACTCAGGTTCGATCCCTGGGTTGGGAAAGGTCCCTTGGAGTAGGAAATGGCAACCCACTCCAGTGTTCTTGCCTGAGAAATCCCAAGGGCAGAGGAGCCTGGCAGACTACAGTCCATGGGGTCACAAAGAGTTGGACACAACTTAGCACACAAGCTTTGACACACACGTTGACAGATATTACTAAAAAGCAGCAGGTCCTTCTACACAAGTACATCCTCACTTCAAGTTTTCAAAATACACCAACTAAATAAGAGGGGAAGGTGAGTATGTCTGAGAACAGAGGTCAGAGGAGAATGGGAGGAAAGACAAACCGCCTTCTGGCCCTGTGATGGGTGATTTTCTCCATGGAGCTCACGGAGGAAACGAGGACTCTCGGGAGACTCGTGTGGAGGATGCGCTGAGGTTCTTCTCTGGATCCTGGCCCAGGGCATTATCACTACCCCGTGTATCCTGACATCCAGGGCACCGGGAGCGGCGGGCTCCTAAGTTGTGACATGAGAAGGACATGAAGCAAGCTTCATCTGAAACACCAGTGCTCCTGGGGCCCCACGTTCCAAACAGGTAAGGGCACTGCGCTGCACACCTCCTCCTTCGCCTTGAAGGTGCCCTGGCACGTGCCTGCCAGGCACACGGAAGGACACTGGCCCCCAAGGGGAAGCGGCTCCCACCTCCACACGCTCTGATAGGGGAGGACGGGTATACTCGCAGGAAGTGTCCCCTGTTGTGTGTAGACTACAGAAACGCCTCCACCACGAGGCTCACGTTTTGCCGTTTAGTCACCAAGAGGTGTCTGACTCTTTGCAACCCATGGACTGTAGCCTGCCAGGCACCTCTGTCCGTGGGATTTCTTAGGCAAGAATACTGGAGTGGGTTGCCATTTCCTATCGTCTCAACCCAAGCATCACATCTGGATTTCCTGCACTGCAGGCAGATGCCTTGCCACTGCACCCCCGGGGAAGCCCACGAGGTTTATGAAACCCCCCCAAAATGTTACTGGAATAGTTCACTTCATGTATCAGCTCAGCTAAGCCACAGGACCCAAATGTCTGGTCAGATGTCAGGCTAGATGTTCTTGTGAAGGTATTTTTAGACAAAATGAGTGTTTAGAACAGTAGGCTTTGAGTAGATCATTACCCTCCCAGAAAACAGGTGGGCTTCATCCAGTCAGGTGAAGGTCTTAGGAGCAAAGACTGAGGTTTGCTGAGGCAGGAAGAATTTGAGCTCAAAACTGTAACACAGAAATCGTGCCTAAGTTGACAGCCTGCCAGCTTGGGCCACATGTTGAACTTGCCAGGCCTCACAACTGCATGAGTCAGCTCCTTAAAATGGTTTCTTTTTCTGTCTCTCCCTCTCTCTCTTCTGTCTGTCTGGAAAATCCTACTCATGCAGTTACCAGGCCAACTAACCAGGTCCATTCCTGCTACACTTTAGAGGACTGGGGCCCTTGGCAAAACATCAATCCCATGACTATTTAGAAAACCAGAGAAGTAGACGTCTACATGAAAGAGGCTTTTCAATACCCTTCAAAGGCCCAATTGTATTTCCCACTCGCTCCTTAGGTGATGGATGAGTAGGAGCTGTGCCCCTGGAAAGTTCCAGACCAGGCATAGCACAGGGGAACCGGGGCACCTGGGCTGGAACCCGAACTCAGCCTCTGAGGGGGTGAGTGGCCACCGACACGTGACTGGATCAAGAGTAAAGCATGTCATACCTTGCTGAAAACACACTTTCACCACATCCATCTGGCAGGGAGGGCACATAAAAGAACAGAGACGTAAAGCACCCAGCTCAGGACCGAGCATGACTGAGCTCACTGAATTGTACCTTATTGTAGACAAAAGATACTAATAAAACACACTTCATTCTACTCCCATCCCCAAGGGGGCAGAGAAACACATCCAAGGATAAGTTTTGTTTGTTTTGGTTTGGTTTTTGTCTTTTTTATTGGAGTATAATTGCTTTACAATGTTGTGTTAGCGTCTGCTGTACAGTGGAGAGAAGCCGCTATAAGTAGGCATATATCTCCTCCCTCGTGGGCCTCCCTTCCCCTGTGCCACTCCTCTAGGTCATCACAGAACACCAAACTGAGCCCTCTGTGCTGCACAGCAGGTTCCCACCAGCTGTCTATCTTACACACCGTAGTGTGTACATGGGACTTCCATGGTGGATCAGCGGTAAAGAACCAGTCTGCCAATGGAGGAGACACAGACAGGTTCGATCCCGGGGTCAGGAAGATCCCCTGGAGAAGGAAACAGCAATCTACCCCAGTATTCTTGCCTAGGAAATCCCATGGACAGAGAAGCCTGGTGGGCTATAGTCCATGGGGTAGCAAAGAGTGGAACTCAACTCAACAGCTAAACACGTGTGTATGTGTCAATCCTAAGCTCTCAGCTCTTCCCACACTTCTGTCTCCCATTGTGTCTACGTGTCCATTCTCTACATCCAAGTCTCTATCCTGCCCTGGAAATAGGTTCATCTCTATCATTTTTCTAGATTCTACATTTGCCTGCTGCCTACTATTTGCTCAGTTGTGTCCGACCCTTTAGCAACCCCATGGACTGTAGCTCACCAGGCTTCTCTGTCCATAGAGTTTTCCAGGCAAGAATACAGAGAGGGTTGTCATTTCCTACTCCAGGGGATCTTCCTGAACCAGGTAGCAAACCCATGTGTCCTGTGTCTCCTATATTGCAAGCAGATTCTTAACCCATCAGGGAAGTACTCTATAGATTTCAGATATGTAGTTGATAAAACAATAAGGATAATTAATATAGAGCTTCAAATACCAAGAAAGGGATACTGTGGGTGATTGTGGGAACTCAATTGAAGGAAGCTAATCCAAGCTCAGAAGGGGAAGTTTGCAGGTGAGATGGGGTGCCAGGGGAGCAGGCATTCCAGGCAGAGAGCACTGCGTAAAAGAACCAGGAGTGGAGCCAACCAGGGGACTTGTCAGCCATGCACATGGGCCAGAGAAGTGGGGCGGGGATCACTGTGCTGGGAAGCATTCTAAAGAGCCAGCTCGTGCAAGGATGCAGACGTGGGGAGAATATAAATCAGAGGAAAGACAGAGCTGCCGGTGTGCGTTCTTTTCAGGTCACACCAGGAGGCTGCACGGACACAAACTTTAACTAGTAACTACCCTGACTTCTCAGTCTCAAAACTTTCACAATCAACAATCAGTGACACAAATGCAGAAGACATCTGGAAAATAAATGATGGAATTTGTGAACGTTTACACAGGAAGCCAAAAAAGTCCTCTAACATGAACTGTGCCCCAAGTAAGAATTTTAAATGATGATAAAATGCTGAATGGACTGCATTCTGCTTTGTGTGCATGTGAAAATGAAAAACATTCCATTAACCTCAGAACCCAGTAATAAAAGATAGATAATGCAGGAAAGGCTCTGAAGTGACCTATAGTCAATTGTCCAAAATAATTAAGCTATTATCAGTCCATGGGGTCTCAAAAAGAGCCGGACATGACTTAGGGGCTAAACAACAAAAAGATTAAGCCTGGTTTTCATTTTCTTCATTTGCTGGCTTAGATTTTCTTCTTTTTCTATAATGACTGTGGAATGTTCATGAAAAGAGGAAAGGGTATTTTTCAAAGCCTGCCTAAGGGAAGTCTAAGAAGAAAGGGTGTTATACTTCTCAGGCGGCATTAGTGGTAAAGAACCTGCCTGCCAGTGCAGGGGACTTAAAGATGAGGGCCGGATCCCTGGGTTGGGAAGAGCCCCTGGAAGAGGGCAGGGCAACCCATCCCAGTATTCTTGCCTGGAGAATCCCACGGACAGAGGAGCCTGGTGGGCTACAGCCCATATGGTTGCAAACAGTCGGATACAGCTGAAGCAACTGAACACACACACGCACACACACGCACACACACACACACACACACACAAGTGGTGTGTGGGGTCCACTTGGATGGACAAGCCAACCCCTGCAGCGGGCCAACCTGTGCTCAGATGCAAAAGAAAAGTTAAAGATTGGGAAACGGAAGGAGAGGGCTTCCCAGCCCAGCCACGGTACCCACCTGGGTCACAGAGGCACTTGTAGCTGGTGCCCACACTGCGGCACGTGCCGTGGGCACAGGGGCTGAGCGCACAGAAGTCCACGAGCTGCGCGCACGCCGGGCCGGTAAAGCCCGCACTGCAGCTGCAGCCGAAGTGCAGCCCGTCGGCGTAGCAGGTGCCGTTGTTCTGGCAGGGCGCCGAGGCGCACGGGTCCACCTTCTCCTCACAGGTGGAGCCGAGGTAGCCTGCGGAAAGACGCAGAGTGGTGGAGGGGTGAAAAGAGACGTCATTTCCACTTATTCCCCGAGAAACTCGGGCTGCTCTTCAGAACTCTGCTTCACTGTCAATTGATGAATACCACACAACCCAACCAGGTGGGTTTTCTTTTGCTTTAAAACCAAGATACCTCCATTTTGGTAGAAATATAAAATGTATGACTGCTTAGGTGTAGCAATGGCAAACCACTCCAGTACTCTTGCCTGGAAAATCCCATGGACGGAGGAGCCTGGTGGGCTGCAGTCCATGGGGTCTCGAAGAGTCGGACACCACTGAGCGACTTCACTTTCACTTTTCATTTTCATGCATTGGAGAAGGCAATGGCAACCCACTCCAGTACTTGTGCCTGGAGAATCCCAGGGATGGTAGAGCCAGGAGGGCTGCCATCTATGGGGTCACACAGAGTCGAACACAGCTGATGCAACTTAGCAGCAGCAGCAGCAGTAAGATACAGGGAGACAGATACACTGGGTTGGCTGAAAAGTTCATTCGATGGGTAACACCCTATGGAAAACCCAAACGAACTTTTTTGGCTAACCTAATATGTATATCTATGTATGCACAAAGTAGAAAGATGGCAAAGATAAACTAATGGTGACTGATTTCAGGAAGCTGGGATTGGGAGCAGTGGAGAGATTTCATCTATTATTTAATACAAATTGCTGGAGGAAGATATTCCTTACTTTGTTTCAATAGATGAAGAATAATCCTGGATTTAAAACCTTAAATCTATATAAAACAGGAAATGTGAAAAATATCATTCTCCCACCTTTATTCCTTTGTTCCTCACTCCTTTCTCTAGAATAACCCACTGTTAGCAGTTTCTTGAATATATAATTTTTAACAATTTGGTCATTGCAATGGAAAAACAAACTGGGTGTATCCATACAATGGAACACTATTATACAACAAAGAGGAAATAAATTTTCTGACATGTGAGCCAACATCACTGTTTAGTCACTAAGTCCTGTCTGACTCTGTGATCCCATGGACTGTAGCCCACCAGGCTCCTCTGCCCATGGGATTTCCTAGGCAAGAATACTGGAGTGGGTTGCTATTTTCTTCTCCAGGGGATCTTCCTGATCCAGGGATCGAACCTGTGTCTCCTGCATTGGCAGGGAGATTCTTTATCACTGAGCCATCTGGGAAGCCCTGTGCCAACGTGGATGAACCTAAAGGACATATGTTAAGTGAGAGAAGCTAAATACAAAACACCATATGTTGTATAATCTCATTTATAAGGAATGTCCAGAAAAAATAAATCTACAGGTAAAATAAATCTCTATATAAAGTAGACGAGTAGTTGCCTGGGGCTGGGGTGGGAAGAGGGGCTGACAGAAGATGGGCATGAGGGAGTCTATTGAGGCCGATGTAAATGTTATAATGTTGGATTGCAGATTGTGGTGATAACTGCACAACTCTGTATATTTACTAAAAAGCACTGAATTATACTCTTAAAAATGAATGAAATTTAAGACACGTAAACTGTACTTCAAATAAGCTTTTTTTTATTTTAAATGTATTTCTTGTGCATATGATTTTTATTTTGTGTGTTTCAGTATTTCTCAATTTAAAAAATACATATCCTTCTACTATATAGCATAGGGAACATATTAAATATCTTGTAATGAACAAAAGAATCTGAAAATACACAACTAATCACTTTGCTGTACATCAGACATTAATGCAACATTGTAAATCAACTCTACTTCAATTAAAAACATTTTTTAATTATCAGTTCAGTTCAGTTCAATCAGTCAGTCATGTCCCACTCTTTGTGACCCTATGAATTGCAGCACACCATGCCTCCCTGTCCATCACCAATTCCCGGAGTTCACTCAAACTCACATCCATCAAGTCAGTGATGCCATCCAGCCATCTCATCCTCTGTCATCCCCTCTTTCTCCTGCCCCCAATCCTTCCCAGCATCACAGTCTTTTCCAGTGAGTCAACTCTTCACATGAGGTGGCCAAAGTACTGGAGTTTCAGCTTTAGCATCAGTCCTTCCAAAGAACACCTAAGACTGATCTCCTTTAGAATGGACTGGTTGGATCTCCTTGCAGTCCAAGGTCCTCTCAAGAGTCTTCTCCAACACCACAGTTCAAAAGCATCAGTTCTTTGGTGCTCAGCTTTCTTCACAGTCCAACTCTCACATCCATACATGACCACTGGAAAAGCCATAACCTTCACTAGATGGACCTTTATTGGCAAAGTAATGTCTCTGCTTTTGAATATACTATCTAGGTTGGTCATAACTTTCCTTCCAAGGAGTAAGCATCTTTTAATTTCATGGCTGCAGTCACCATCTGCAGTGATTTTGGAGCCCAAAATATAAAGTCTGACACTGTTTCCACTGTTTCCCCATCTATTTCCCATGAAATGATGGGACCAGATGCCACGATCTTAGTTTTCTGAATGTTGAGCTTTAAGCCAACTTTTTCACTCTCCTCTTTCACTCTCATCAAGAGGCTTTTTAATTATACAGACATGTAAATATGAATCTGTAGGTCTGTGTGTCTAAGTAGGTCTTTAATAATACTTGAGTAAAACCTATTCTTCTAATATTTTAAGAGCAGTTTGGAAATAAACTGAAGACTATTCAGTTTTAGAAACAAATTTAAATAACTTTACTCATATACAGTTTTTATTTCAATATTCTATTTCACTTTTCTTATCTAGATTTAAATTTATATTACCATCTTCACACAGAACACTCAGCAATATTGGCAATCTTTGTTGTCAAGGACATAGTGAATATATAAACCAAACAAAATTAGTTTCCACACTTTAAACCATCACTCATAAATTGGCAGTATCAACTTGAAATTTTTCTGTACAGAAATAGAAAGTTCAAAAAATTTCCAGTGCTATTCAACATTTTATAAACTTCCCTGTAGCTTTTAAATTTTAAATATCATACTAAAAATGTACCAAACAATCAGAATTGATAACACTTGAATTCTCCAAAGAGCCCCTCTGCAGCCAAGGGTGGGATGTAACTCCATTCTTCGTGAGATACATTCCATTTTACTCTGAATGAAACGAATATACTTAAATATGCATCATATGAGAAACTCAGCAATGAAGGCAGTCCTGACCTCTCTCATTTTCCACCTCACCCCAAAAACAAGGCTGAAATTATTTACATCAAGTTGTTGTGGGTCCTAAAATGATAATATCAAAATTTCTCGAACAGTTTCCAGTCCAATGCTGAATGAATGAATAAAAACTGGTAATAATAACAGTCACAACTGACATCCACTAGTGGCTGAGATGTACCAGACACTTCTAAGCCTTCAAATGCATTAATTCGGTTAAGTGAAGTTGCCCAGTCATGTCTGACTCTTAGCGACCCCATGGACTGACTGTAGCCTACCAGGGTTCTCTGTCCATGGGATTTTCCAGGCAATAGTACTGGAGTGGATCGCCATTTCCTTCTCCAGGAGATCTTCCCGACCCAGGGATCGAACCAGGGTCTCCCGCATTGTAGACAGATGCTTTGCCCTGGGGTAATTGCATCATGTAAGAACTATTAATAGCCCTATTTTAAAAAAGAGAAAATGGTGACCCAGAAATGTGAAGTATCCTGTTCAAGTCTACCGAGCTAATGAGACAGACTAGACAAAGATTTTACAATAACATAACACTGTCAAGTCAGAGCCCAGTTGATGGTGGAAGAACTGAAGAGTGGGCAGGGCCTAAGGACAGAATGCAACAGCAGTCAAAAATGAAAAGCTTAGCGGGAGTCCAGCAGACCGTGTCGATGAAGGAAGTGGGCCAGTGATAAAGCAGTGGGCAATGGCAGGGACGGTGGCTAACTACAGAAGGCACGGCCTTCCAAACCAGGTGGCCACGATCCCCCTGAAGCCAACTGCTGCCATTGGAATGTTAGACCATTTACCATACCTTCTGAATTTTCAAGGAATATTTGAAATCCAGATTCTTGTGTGAAGCCTTACTATTTTACAATGTTGATAAGTCATTTCTCTGGGCCCTGTATATGTGGTTTCTCAGTCTGATAAAATGTTAAGTACGGCTTTGGAGTCAAAAGAAATTGGATTCAAAAACCATCTCTGCCCACTAAACTGTGAGACTGTGGGCAAGGGCTTAATCACCCTCATCTGTTTCATGGAATGGAGACAGCAATGCTTAGAGCATATGGTTTTTATGAAGCTTAAATGCAAAACCTACACAAACATTTGGTATGATGACTGATAAGTAGTGTTCAATAAGAACCAGCTAAAATTATAATCTCCTTCATGGATCATAACCTTGTCATGCCAAAGGGCCTTATATAATGCAATGAAGCTATGAGTCATGCCATGCAGGGCCACCCAAGATGTACAGGTTATAGTGAAGAATTCTGACAAAACATGGTCCAAGGGAGGAAGGAATGGCAAACTTTTCCAGTATTCTTGTCATGAGAACCCCATGCACAGGCAAAAAGATATGACACCAGAAGATGAGCTCCCCCAGGTCAGAAGGTGTCCAATATGCTCAGCTCCAGAAAGAATGAAGCAGCTGGGCTAGACTGGAAATGATGTCAATTGTGGATTGTCAGGTGATGACAAAATCCACAAAAGTATGTAATTCCCAGGTTTTCCAGACTGGAGAACAATGCGGATGGTATTGTTACCAACTGCAATGGAAAATATAGGAAGAGATTCCCAGGGAAAGCTTATGATTCCCAGGGGAAGAAAAGACAGACAGATGGACAGATGGATGGATAGACAAACAGATTGATAAATTTTAAGAAAAGAAAGTGAAAGTGAAAGTCACTCAGTCGTGTCCGACTCTTTCCAACCTCATGGACTATATATTCTATGGAATTCTCCAAGCCAGAATACTGGAGTGGGTAGCCTTTCTGTACTCCAAGGATCTTCCCAATCCAGGGATCGAACCCAGATCGAATCTCGTACTGCAGGTGAAATCTTTACCTGTTGAGCCACAAGGAAAGGCCTAGAATACTGGAGTGGATAGCCTATCCTTTCTCCTGGGGATCTTCCTGACCCAGGAATTGAACTGGGGTCTCCTGCATTGCAAGTGGATTCTTTACCAACTGAGCTATGAGAAAATATCAGAAAAGTGAACATCAAAAGGAGAGTTGCCTGAAATGTCACTGAACCCTGTCTAAAAGCCAGGTGGGCTGGCCCAGATTAGCCTGCTAGAGAACAGGAGACCCCACGGAGCAAAGCATCCAGCCCAGTGAAGCCACCCTAGACCAGTTAGCCAGCCTGTGGCTCTCTGAAATCCAGCCCAAACTGCCAACCCCACAATCATCATGAGCTAAATAAATAATTGTTGTCTTAACCACTGAGTTTTGAGGTGGTTTGTTATGCCGCAAAAGCTGATTGACACAAGAACAGGAGACACAGCACTGTATCTAAATAGAATCTAAATAGGAATGTAGGCCAGAGGGAGGCCTTTGTTTCGTTTGCTTTATGCAAAAGGACTTAAAAGACAATTGAGGGACTTCCCTGATGGTCCAGTGGTTGAGACTTTGCCTTCCAATACAGAGGGTGCCAGTTCGATCCCTGGTCAGGAAGATATAATCCCATGTGCCTCTTGGTCAGAAAACCAAAACATAAAACAGAAGCAATATTGTAAAAAATTCAGTAAAGACTTTAAAATGGTCCACATTGAAAAAAATCTTTTTCAAAAAAGGAGGAACTGATTATGTACTAGAAGAAAATTTAACTAAAAAAAGGATCAATAAATGTTTGTTGAACTGAATATCTAAAAGATTCACTGCTATGGAAGC
>SJYC01025151.1:0-17298 GCA_006408675.1 Madoqua kirkii | reverse complement strand
ATTTCCTTTTTCTTACCAATTCAAGAAAATATAAAAACAAGATGAGAATGCATAATGTTTTATACTTTCAGAGAATCTAAATATACCTCAGGAAATATTGAAGACAGAAGATCCTTTTAATATATTATCCTAGTCAGAAAGAAAGATAATGTAATCTAAAATGTCATTCTGTTATAAAGGATGATGACAAAGCAAAAATGAATTCAAGCTGTATCTCAATACGTTTTATAGAAATGCATGTGATTTAGGGCAATTATGGAATAATTTTCCTGGCTTACAAGATCAGTAATGAACACTACATGCTAAGTTGCTTCAGTCATGTCTGACTCTTTGCGACCTCATGGACTGTGGCCCACCAGGCTCCCCTTACATGGGATTGTCCAGGCAAGAATACTGGAGAGGGTTCCTCCTCCAGGGGATCTTCTCAACCCAGGATCCTCTCTTATGTTTCCTATATTGGCAGGTGAGTTCTTTACAATTAGTGCCACCTGGGAAATCCAGTGAAAAGGATTTGATTCACAGATTAAGTGCTGAGCCAATTTTCAGAATGCTATTTGTTATGGGCCAAAGTTTATGTCCCCTCAAAATTAATATACTGAAGCCTTATGTGATGACATGAGGAGGTGGGGCCTTGGAAAATCATTAGGAGTAGATAAGGGTGGAGCCCCCACGATGGGATTAGGGGCCCTGTAACAGAGGAAGGTGCAATCACCCTTATGGCAGAAAGCAGAGAAGACCTAAACAGCCTCTTGATGAAAGTGAAAGAGGAAAGTGAAAAAGTTGGCTTAAAGCGCAACATTCAGAAAACAAAGATCATGGCATCTGGTCCCATCACTTCATGGGAAATAGATGGGGAAACAGTGGAAACAGTGAGAGGCTTTATTTTCTTGGGCTCCAAAATCACTGCAGATGGTGACTGCAGCCATGAAATTAAAAGATGCTTGCTCCTTGGAAGAAAAGCTATGACCAACCTTGACAGCATATTAAAAGGCAGAGACATTACTTGGTCAACAAAAAAGCTATGGTTTTTCCAGCAGTTATGTATGGATGTGAGAGTTGGACTATAAAGAAAGCTGAGTGCCAAAGAACTGAGGCTTTTAAACTGTGGTGTTGGAGAAGACTCTTGAGTCCCTTGGACTGCAAAGAGATCAAACCAGTCAATCCTAAAGGAGATCAGTCCTGAGTGTTCATTGGAAGGACTGATGCTGAAGGTGAAACTCCAATACTTTGGCCACCTGATGTGAAGAACTGACTCATTTGAAAAGACTCTTATGCTGGGAAAGATTGAAGGTGGGAAGAGAAGGGGATGACAGAGGATGAGATGGTTGGATGGCATCACTGACTCGATGGACATGAGTTTGAGTAAGCTCTGGGAGTTGGTGATGGACAGGGAGGCCTGGCGTGCTACAGTCCGTGGGGTCGCAAAGAGTCGGACATGACTGACAGACTCAACAACAAGAAGAAGACACACCAGAGTTTTCTCTGCCATGTGAGGACATAGCAAGCAGGCAGCCATCTGCAAACGAGGAAGAGAGCCTTCACTAGAACCTGACCCTGCTGGCATCCTCATTTCCGACTTTTTCATGACACAGAGAATTCAGAGCTGAGAAGCCAAAGCTTGAATCTTACTTGTGTGTTACCATGTTCATGAATTGGAAGGCTTGATATTATTAATATGCAAATTGATTCACTACAATTACCAATCAAAAATCTCAGATGGCTTTTTAAAAATAAATTAACAAGGTGACTCTATAATTTATATCAACACACTAGGGACCTAGTACCCAAAAAATATTGAAAAAAAGGACAAATTTGGAGGATTTTCACTAGCTGGCTTCAAAACTTAGTTTAAAGCTCCATTAATTAAATCATGATTACTGGGTGTCTACTATTTATAATTCAATAAATCAAATTCTGATTGATAGACCATATTGGCACAATCAAATAACTAGTTATTGCATGTCTTAGCATCCTCATTTGTTAAGAATGGAGATTATAGAAGAGATTACAGCTGTATATATCAAGTAGTTATAGTTGTGTTAGCAGACAGAAAGAGACAAATTCTTGTGTTAACAGTAATAGCAAATACTGAGTTCTTTTTTTTTCTGAGTTCTTATTAAATATCAGACACTATGCTAAGCAATTGGTATCTATCTTTTATTTATCACAACCACTAACTCAATTAGAGTCTACCATTATGGGGTCGCGAAGAGTCAGACGCAACTGAACTGAACTGATTATTCACTTTTATAGAAGAAGGCCTAGAGACTTGATATTAGGGAACTAGTCCCCCAGGGACACTCAGTAAGTAGGAAAAGCAAGGTTCAGACTGGGGTCTGTAACCACAGCTGTGCTCTTAAGCCCCATGTTAGGCTTCTCACGTAAGGGTTTGCATAAAAGCACTTGAAAAGTTGAAGGTACTATGCTAGCACATGGAAATAGAGTCAGATTAGACCTGTCAGTGTCCTTAAGCCTTAAATTTAAAACAGCTTTAGAAAACAGAAATTACTTAGCAGTGATGATTTCTGAACTCAGGGCATTGAAATGTCCCAAGCCTGACTAGTTCTTAGTATTTCCAATGTCACATGCAAGAAGTTCTTTAAAATACAAAAATAAAACTTGAATCCTAAGGAGTAAACTTCTTGCACACCACCTTACCTACCAACTCCTTATAAAATTAGAAGTCATCTTTATATTCATCCAAATATTTTAAAAATCATCCAAATATCAAATTTAGAGCCACGATGCCAACCAACGCAAGCCCGACCTTCCAAGGTGTTGATCAAAGCTAGATGTTGGCTAGTTTATGGTTCTCGCTGCACTGCATCATACAGGGGCACTAATGTATAACTTTTCAAAATTTTGAATCAAAACTGGCTTGGAAGCATGATGCTGATCACAGAAAGCCTGAATATTGCATGAATTTACTTTCAAAATTTAAGCTGCATCCCAGATAAGAAACATTGTACATTCAATATACATATAAAAATATAAGTACCTTTGGAAGTGATCCCAAACTCAGATATGGCAAAATATGAAATGATTTCTCTGTATAAAAATAGGGAAGTCAGTGACCCAAAGCTACAGTAGACAGGTGTAAAATGAAGCTCTGCACTGAATTTCCAGAACCAGGGCAGTTCTGAGAATGCTGGTAGAAAGATGCTTTACACCACACAGTAGAAATGGCCTTGGATCATCTGAAACTGAGACTCAGCCAGAATATATTTCATCTTTCCAAGAACCATTCTAAAAATGGACCAAGATTCTCATTCACTCTGTTTTCTCCTCTGCCTCTCCCTCCATCCTCTTTCTCTTTACACATACACACAGACACACATTACATAGAAAGAGCTTTAAACTCTATCTCCAATAGTAGGAACTTTTCTGCATTTTCCTGTCCTGAATACTGTTACCAGTTCTAAACGTAATTACTTTAGAGAGCTTTAGGGAAAGCTTCTCTTCTTATCAGTATAACCCTTGAAGAACTGTGGTCAGCCTATCAATCATCTCTTAAGGTAAATGATTCTGAAAATTCCTCTTGCAAAATATACAAAACAAATTAGTTATGGTGGCAAAGGCAAGAATGTTGGAAAACAAAATTTAACATTCTTGGGTTCAACTACCTTCCTGGACATATTCAAACTCCAAAACATGAAGAACTCTATATGGAACAAGTGAAGTACAGTTTGGTGGAATATTGAAACATAAGTAATAAAACATAATAATAGTAATGTCTCTGAAGCCACTGAAAGGTCAGTAAGTTACTATAACAGAAGGATAATATGTGGAT
Source organism: Madoqua kirkii (assembly GCA_006408675.1). NCBI lineage: Eukaryota > Metazoa > Chordata > Mammalia > Artiodactyla > Bovidae > Madoqua > Madoqua kirkii. The sequence goes on along the minus strand of SJYC01025151.1, from coordinate 13,508 downwards.
AATATGTAAGTCCTAATTGGATGCTGATGAACTAGTACATCTGGATTTTCAATCCTACTTGAAGAGTAGAAAATGAAAGGTTATTTGATAATGTTAACCAAAAGGTGCAGAGAGAATGATGAAGATGGTGATATTTCTTATTTGGAATAGTTTATTTCAAGCCATATGAACTTCCAATGACGGACAGGAAATGTTGGAAGGAAAATGCAATAGCTCCAGAGAAAAACCTCTATTTCAAATACATGAAAGCAACATCAGCAGCCAAGAGATTTAAAACAGCCCATTGCAACAAGAAGAAAGTTCAGAAAAGGATGGAAGATTTAAGGAGTACAGAAAATAAAACGGAACTGCCAAAGAAATCTAACAAATGAGGGGCTAATATTAAAAAAAAAAGCTATGATTTAGATAATGAACTGTTGCTTCAAATTTTGTATTTGAGCCAATATTTATATGAATATGCCCGCTCAACATTTACTATATAAATAAAAAGTCAACATCCTTGAGATATATATGTTATGGAAATCAGATATTTAAGAAAAAAAGAAAACATTCTGGAAGATTTTAAACTACAAAACAGTAAACTTTATCTAGAAAGCTATTGAGATGTCAGAAGTTTCTGCAATATTAATAAGGAGAAAATGGATACAGCAATACTGGCATTTTCGCTGAGAGTGTAAAGATAATTTACATACAAGAAATGCTGTGCATAGGCATTTAAAACTTAACTCATGATTTCACTGTCTGGGCAGATGGTTCAAGTCAGAAATCTGGGAATCACACCTGATAGTTTCTCATCTTAATCCCCATATTGAATCAATCAGTGGTTATTAATTTGAGCTCCCAAATACTTTGGGAACCTGAACATTTTGTTTCATCTGCACTTCCACCATCCTAGCCAAAGTTACAATTATTTCTCTCCTCGTCTGTTGCAATGGTTCCCTCTGATGAGATTCCCTGTTCGTCTTTCCTCATCACCAATTCTCCAAAGAGCAATGAGCATTATTTACTTAGAATTTACATATTACCATGGCTTCCAATTACTGCTAGAATAAAATTGGGCCTTACCTCCATAAGCATCAAGCCCTGCAAGCTAGGAATCAGCTGACCACTCTGCCCCCTCTCTCTAGAAACCACACTGGCCTCCTTTGGTTCCGCCAAAGCCCACATACAGCCTTGCAACATGCCATCTCTGTGGCCTGAACATTGCTGGTCTCCTATCTGCCTCATAGTTGGTTCCTTCTGAGGTTTGGGTTCTCAGCTTCAACATGAGACAGACAGGTCTTCTCTGATTATCCTAGTCTGCTGCTGCTGCTGCTGCTGCTGCTGCTGCTAAGTCGCATCAGTCGTGTCCGATTCTGTGTGACCCCACAGACGGCAGCCCACTGGGCTCTCCCATCCCTGGGATTCTCCAGGCAAGAATACTGGAGTGGGTTGCCATTTCCTTCTCCAATGCATGAAAGTGAAAAGTGAAAGTGAAATTGTTCAGTCGTGTCTGACTCTTAGCGACCCCATGGACTCAGGCTACCAGGCTCCTCCGTCCATGGGATTTTCCAGGCAAGAGTACTAGAGTGGGGTGCCATTGCCATCCTCGTCTAGACAGCCCTTTCTTATCCTGTATCACTGTGGCCTGCTCACCACCTTCATAGGACTCCTTGAATCTGTGTATTCCCTGACTATGATCTGTCTCCCATGGACTTTCTGGACAAGGAGTCAGGCTGATTCCACTCACCCTTGAGCCCCAGCACCCAGCATGATGGCTACTCTGTAAATATCTGTGCCATAAACAGGCAGATGACTGAATGCATGAATGACAGAGGACACACTCTAACAGACATTATACACTAGGGTAGTTAGCAAAACAGGATTGATAACGATGTTTTAAGTTTGGGGAGTTATGGTGAGGAAACATGAAAAAGATGTTAGGTTATTCCCTTTTTAATGATAGAGTATAAGTGAATTATCGCTGAATCAAGCTGAAGGGAGACGGGTAGTTCATCTAAGAGCCTTGATGAGCAGCAAAGGGAAACAAGGATAAAGAAGAGCTTGGACTCTCAAAAATGTATCCTTTAATTGAAGCGACCAGGAGGGCATACCTGGGATGATGCAGGAACAACTTGAGGTCGTTTCTTTTTCTTTCTGCAAACATTTTCCTGAACGATTCCAGTGTAACATGAGGTTGGAGGGATTGGCCCAGGCTGTCAAAATGGGGTCAGTGTGTGTAGCCCAGGCTCTAGAATGGCAGAGATTCCAAAGAAAGGATTATTACGAGGGTGTGGCAGGCCAGGAAAACCTCCTGGGAGAGTTGGGTTTTGTGCTGGGCTTCAAAGGAAAGCCCAAGTCTTGGCTGGGCGGAGGAGGACAAGGAATGATATTAGAACCGGAGAAGAGGGTTTGGCTGATGTTTGTGGAAAACTTAATTGAGACCACATTTGTTCTGGTTCTCAGAAAGCAGACAGTTATGTAAGACAAAGAGGAAGAGGGAGGAATATCTAGGAAAAGCAATTACAAAGCCATCAGACGTAAAAGGCCCACAGCAATTACACATAAAATGTGACTTTTCATTTTTAAGAAAATCCATTTGAGAGAGTAAAAACCACCTTAAGGACTTTCTCTTTAGGAGAACAGAAAGACAAATTTAGACCTAAGACAGGAAAATGAAAAATAATTAGGAAATAGAGGAATCTTAAATCAACTTTTCCCCAGTTTAGCCTAAAAAAGAGAAGGCAGAAGAGATGAAACTTATTTAAAGTAGATGAATTATATGAGCAAAAATAATTGGCCATTAACCATGGAAATTTAGAGGTTTAGCCAGAAAGCTCTATGATTTCCTTTGGGCATTCATTTATTGAACCTGTACTAATTGAGACCAACCATGTGCCAGGCACTGTTCAAGATCTTATATTCTGGTGAGGAAAACAAGTATAAGGACAAGCAAATAGACATCTGGTACACACTACTGAAGCAGATAAAGGGCAGAAAATAACGGGGAGGGGGGTGTCTTAAATAGTGTGGTCAGTGAGACCTAAATGAGCAAGGGATATGAGCCATCCTCAGGCCAGGAGGAAGGGTTCCCACCGTTGCCAATGTCCAAAGATCATTGTGTCCAGAAGTGAATGGTGCCCCCGGAGGACAATTCTCAAGTAATTGTGCATTTTAAGGACTTCCCTGATAGATCAGTTGGTAAAGAATCCACCTGCAATGCAGGAGACCCCAGTTTGATTCCTGGCTCTAGAAGATCCGCTGCAAAAGGGATAGGCTACCAACTCCAGAATTCTTGGACTTCCCTCATGGCTCAGCTGGTAAAGAATCTGCCTGTCTGCCTGCAATGTGGGAGACCTGGGTTCAGTCCCTGGGTTGGGAAGATACCCTGGAGAAGGGAAAGGCTACACACTCCAGTATTCTTGCTGGAGAGCTCCATGGACTATATAGGCCAGGGAGTGGAAAAGAGCCGGACACGCCTGAGTGACTTTCACTTTCACTTTCAAGAACAACAAGCTGCCAGCAAAGAACATCTAGATGTGTATAAGAGACAGGGAGACCTGGGTTCAGTCCCTGGGTTGGGAAGATACCCTGGAGAAGGGAAAGGCTACACACTCCAGTATTCTTGCTGGAGAGCTCCATGGACTATATAGGCCAGGGAGTGGAAAAGAGCCGGACACGCCTGAGTGACTTTCACTTTCACTTTCAAGAACAACAAGCTGCCAGCAAAGAGAGTAGCAAGAATTGATGCTTGGGAGGCAGCCAGAGATGTGTAAGCCCTGGACCACATTTCTGATGGGAAATCACCTGAAGTTTGAGAGACATAGGCTGGAAACATGGGCTTTCCATTTCAGAAGGATTCCTTGGCTATTGTGTGGAAAATGGACTGCAGAAGTTGAGAATGAATCATAAAGAGAAGCCAGGAGCTTCCATAGGAGTCCAGACAGAACTGGAACCTGGAGCGACTTCCCTGGAAGTCCAGTGGTTAAGAGTTTTCAATCCAATGCAAGGGATGCAAGTTCAATCCCTGATAGGGGAACTAAGATCCCCCTTGGTGTGGTCAAAAGATATTTTTTAGAAAAACCAACATACAACTGGAACCTGGAAAAACCCAAGAGGCTAGGAATGTTGGACAAATAACATAATCATTCTCTCTGACATGAGAATGAGGAAAACTTCCCTGTAAGGAGTCAGAGAATTACCTTTCATATGTAAGAAGGATCTTGATGTCTCAGTTTATGGAAATTCTAAGTTTGGAGAAAAATGGGGGAAAAAAAGTCAAAGACAGGAACTAAGAAATGAGAAATGGAATGAAAATATAAGTCCTTAAATGCCTACCCTATAGTACCCAGCAAGTTCACAAGATAGGTGTTATCTCATACACAGTATGAAACTGAGGCCCAGAAGGGTTAAGGAATTTGACCAAGTTCAGTTCAGTTCAGTCACTCAGGCATGTCTGACTCTTTGTGACCCTATGAACCATAGCACGCCAGGCCTCCCTGTCCATCACCAACTCCCGGAGTCCACCCAAACTCACGTCCATTGAGTCAGTGATGCCATCCAGCCACCTCATTCATCCTATCATCTCCTTCTCCTCCTGCCCTCAATCTTTCCCAGCATCAGGGTCTTTTCATATGAGTCAGCTCTTCGCATCAGGTGGCCAAAGTATTAGAGTTTCAGCTTCAACATCAGTTCTTCCAATGAACACTCAGGACTGATCTGCTTTAGGATGGACTGGTTGAATCTCCTTGCTGTCCAAGGGACTCTCATGAGTCTTCTCCAGCACCACAGTTCAAAAGCATCAGTTCGTTGGTGCTCAGCTTTCTTTATAATCCAACTCTCACATCCATACATGACCACTGGAAAAACCATAGCCTTGACTAGATGGACCTTTATTGACAAAGTAATGTCTGTGCTTTTTCATGCTTTGTCTAGGTTGGTCATAACTTTCCTTCCAAGGAGTAACCAAAGCCATCCAATAATTGACAGAAGTGAAATCCAACGCAAAACTCTCTCTCCAAGGACCTATGAATTTCTAGCCTCAGTTTCTTGATCTTTTTTTTTCTTTAATAACACTTATTTTCATGAATTTTAAATAGGCTGGTGAATGGAAACACCTAATTTCCACTTCCATACAAAGAACGTCAAAGGGATGCTAAGCCCTGTTGCCAGGTTTGACAGTGTCAAGATCATACCAGATGCAGGGTTATTATCCTCCCCTTTCTTGTGAATGTCAGGGCTCCTGTTGGCAAAGAAGGCTCTACAGAAACTTTCTTGGACTGCTCCAAGAAATTAATCCCTGAGGGAACTCTGCAGCTCTGCTCTTCAAGCAAGTGGCTCTCAACCCTGGTGACCATGGAGCCACCTGGAGAGTTTTTAAAAAACCAGCGCCTGGTTCCCAGCTCTGGGGCCGCTAATGTAATTGGCCTAGGTGTGGCCTGTCATCAGGAATTTAATAAGGAGGATTCACCTTTCCTTCATACAGTTTTTTCTCTGCTGGTAGACATGGTGTTTCTTTCTATTTAGTCCTGAGGAAGAAAATACATAAACTATTACAAGTTTCAATTGGCTTCCCAGGTAGCACTGCTGCTGCTGCTAAGTCGCTTCAGTCGTGTCCGACTCTGTGTGACCCCATAGATGGCAGCCCACCAGGCTGCTCCGTCCCTGGGATTCTCCAGGCAAGAACACTGGAGTGGGTTGCCATTTCCTTCTCCAATTCATGAAAGTGAAAAGTGAAAGTGAAGTCGCTCAGTCGTGTCTGACTCTTAGCGACCCCATGGACTAGTGGGTAAAAAAAACCTGGCCTACCAATGCAGGAGACATCAGAGATGTGGGTTTGATCCCTGGGTTGGGAAGATTCCCTGGAGGAGGCCAAGGCAACACACTTCAGTATTATTGCCTGGAGAATCCCATGGCCAGAGGAGTCTGGTGGTCTACAGTCTTGTGATGCTTGCGAAGTAGATCAGTCATGTCCAACTCTTTGAGAGCCCATGGACTGTAGCCTATCAGGCTCCTCCATCCATGGGATTTTCCAGGCAAGAGTGCTGGAGTGGACTGCCATTTCCTATGGGGTCAGAAAGATTATAGTTTCATAGTTGCCTTTTTTCTGCCACCCAAGACAGATTTCATCTTTGCACAGGCTATGATAGCAGTCTACTGCTACAGTGTTTATTTACTACTTTTAATCCCCTGCAATTCATTGTCCTTTATTTTGACAACTGTGTACCAATTTTCCTCTTTTCATAAACCAAACATGCCTCTTTGCTCAGACCTTACACTTTGGTGGAATGGACCCCAAATGCCAGATACAAGGGTGACCTTGTGTCTCAAGTCTGGCCAGCCAAAGTATTCCACAGCATGGCCACAAAAGTATTCCATAGCATGGCCACAGTGGTTCAGGGGTGGGCAAATGTCTCAATTCAAAACAATCCGAAGTCAGCCTCATGGCTCTTGATTTATTAGGAAAAAACAGACTCTGCCCAGTCATTTTGACAGTGGACCCAATATATATAAGACTGTTGGTGAGATAAAAACTCAGGCTTACTGACATTGAAGCCTTGGATTAAGCCATGCCTGAATTCATCCTGAATGTTTGTAACATGAGCCAATCAGTACCCTTCTTTGTTTTTGCTAGCCTATTTGAGTGGTATTGTTCGTTACTTTAAAATCAAGATTTTTAATGGATTCAGAGATGTTCTAAAAATTGTCTGTATGGGTGACAAAAGGCTACCAAATAACCTAGCTAGTCCTCCTAATAAACATATAATAATAATTAAAAATCATAAATGTATGATAAGAGTAAGGAGAATGAAAGACATACACAGAAAAGCAGCTGTGGTCTGAGGAAATGGGGTAGAACAAGAAAAGATTCCACAAGCATCTCTAGGAGTTAGATATAATTTAGACCCTTGCAGAATTCTCAGAGACTTCAAATAAAAGATAAGGAGTTCTAAAAATTGTCTGTATGGGTGACAAAAGGCTACCAAATAACCTAGCTAGTCCTCCTAATAAACATATAATAATAATTAAAAATCATAAATGTATGATAAGAGTAAGGAGAATGAAAGACATACACAGAAAAGCAGCTGTGGTCTGAGGAAATGGGGTAGAACAAGAAAAGATTCCACAAGCATCTCTAGGAGTCAGATATAATTTAGACCCTTGCAGAATTCTCAGAGACTTCAAATAAAAGATAAGGATTTCTTGGATTTTTTTTTAATTGATTGGAATTTCTTCCACCAAGTCATACCTCTTTACCTGGACCACAAGGTTTCCAGGTTTGTAAAAGTTAAATACAACTTTTAAGCCCTTCTAAATGGTAGCTCTGGGGTCGCACGGAGTCGGACACAACTGAAGTGACTTAGCATCAGCAGCAGCTAATCCCAGGCCCATGGAAACAGATGATGTGTACGAGATGTTGTCTGTGACATGATAAAACAGCAAAAAATAAAAAATGAATAAATTTCCCATTGGCAGACTCCATTTTCTCAGGGTTCCTTAAAATTTGGCATTACTCATTCCGTCCTGGCCCCTCTTCTCTTCCGGGCCACATAATCCATGGCTGAAAATTAGGACCTATAAGTAGAAACTTCCCAAAGTGACCTTTCCAGCCCAGTTCTCTCCCCCATGCTCAGGGTCATTGTTCATTTGATGATTCCACACTCCCATCTGACTGTTCCCTGGGCTCCTCGTGTTAATGTCTCATCCTCCCTTCTCATCAGAGCTGCTCATCACCCAAGTGCGACAAGAAGGTGCCTAAAGCCCTTGAAAGCTCTGCTCGCTCTGCCTGGCCCTCCTCCTCCTCCTCTACGGCCAGTCTATCTGTGTCCCTGTGTCTCCTAAGCACCGCGCAGCTCACTTCACTTACAGCAACAGAGTCCTAATAGGTTTCTCTGATTTTCTTCCTCCTCCAGGCCCTTCCTTCCCCTTCAGCCACCACAGTGGTGGTAGTTTAATCACTACGTTATATCTGACTCTTTGTGACCCCATGAAAGCTCTGCTCGCTCTGCCTGGCCCTCCTCCTCCTCCTCTACGGCCAGTCTATCTGTGTCCCTGTGTCTCCTAAGCACCGCGCAGCTCACTTCACTTACAGCAACAGAGTCCTAATAGGTTTCTCTGATTTTCTTCCTCCTCCAGGCCCTTCCTTCCCCTTCAGCCACCACAGTGGTGGTAGTTTAATCACTACGTTATATCTGACTCTTTGTGACCCCATGGACTGTAGCCCGCCAGGTTCGTCTGTCCACGGGATTCTCCAGGCAAGGATACTGGAGTGGGCTGTCATTTCCTTCTCCAGGGGATCTTCTCAACCCAGGGATCAAACCTTGCAGGCAGTCTCCTGCATTGTAGGCAGATTCTTTATCTACTGAGCCACCAGGGAAGCCCTAAATCCCTCCCAAACACTAAAGTTCTACCCTTCCCCTGCTAAGACTGTTCATGGACTTACTCTTGAGTGACATTGAGTCACTTTATTATCGTGTTTAACTGGAAGAGTAGCATTGACATATATATACACGACCATATGCGATAGCTCATGGGAACCTGAGGCACAGCACACAGAGCTCAGCTTGGTGCTCTGTGATGAAGTGGGTGGATGGAATGGGCTGGGGTAAGAGGTTCAAGAGGGAGAGAATATATGTAGACATACAGTTGATTCATTTCTTTGTATAGTAACACAACATTGTAAAGCAAGTATACTTCAAAAAAAATCAAAAAAAATTTTTAAGGCCCTCGCTTATAGTCACTGGAAGTGTTGCTAAGTCTAGGCTAGTTAGGGGTTGCAAATGAGGAAGAGATTCCATAAATGACAAATTCTTCATAGATATTACAATCAAATATAATTGGGTCGATCTAAAAGAAGAACAGTGGGGAAATGCCTGAAAAGGGGCTATATTATGTAAGAATGTCTAGCATGGCTCCTAGCACATCTCCAGCCTTTATCTTCCCTCCATCACATTCTGTGTCCCAGCTCTGCAGAACGTCCTTCTGTTCCTCAAATATGCCACTCTCCCACTCCCCTGCCGACCCTCTTCCTGGAAGGCTCTTGCCTTTGCCCTCAGCCCTCACTGATTCATCTTGCTGCTGCTTCTCCTTTGGGTCCTCGCTGAAACATCAGCATCCTCGGAACACTTCCTGACTTTCCTCTCAGGCCCCAGCCTGGGTGAAGCATCCTTCTTCTCAACCACCCAGTCACCCAGGCCCAGCCCCATCAGACCCCAGATCCTGTCCTCACACCTGCTCTTCCATAGCCCCTGAGCAGGAGCCTCACCTGTTTTGTTCACTCCTGGATCCCTTGTGATCAGTTGCCACAAGTTAGGTAATCAACAACTGGCATGTGAATAATTAAATCTTTTAGTAAGTTATCATGCCACAATCGTATGATGGAATAAAATGCAGCCATTAATAACTACCCTTTATAAAAACAATTTAACAATACAAAGGAATATTTGGAACACACACTGTTCCCTTTTAGAAACTCATTACAAAAGACAATGTACAGTGAGATCCAATTTCAGTTTTCTGAAATGTATAATAAAAAGAAGATTTCAAAGATGTGTGCCTAGAATTTAAAATTATCTCTCTGGAGGATAGAATTGTAGGGCTTTTTTCTTTGAGCTTATCTAAGCATAGATTTCTTTGATAATCAAGAAAAATGAAGAAAAAGTATATAAAATGTTATATGCAGTCCTGGGCTGTCACAGAAAAGAGTCAGAGTTGAATGCAGTGTCAGTGGCCAGTGGTGAGTCAGCTCATCCCCGGGAAAGGCTCTGGCTCCCAGTGACCAGAAGTGTTGCCAAGTGTAGACTAGTTAGGAGCTGAACATGAGGATGGACTCCAAAAACAGCAAATTCTTCATAGAAATTATAACCAAATATAATTGGGTCAACTGAAAAGAAGAGCAGTGGGGAAAAGCCTACAGAAGAGGGCTATATTATGTAAGTGAAACTCGCTCAGTCGTGTCCGACTCTTTGGGACCCCATGAAATACACAGTCCATGGAATTCTCCAGGCCAAGATACTGGAGTGGGTAGCTTTTCCCTTCTCCAGAAGATCTTCCCAACCCAGGGATTGAACCCAGGCCTCCTGTATTGGAGGCAGATTCTTTACCATCTGAGCCAAACCCAAGAACAAACAAATTGGTCCACAAATGACTGAATTCCAGACCAAAACACCCTAGCACTACTTCACGACTCTGAAAGTGAACAAAAGCAGGCAGGTTGTGGAGAAGAGTCAAACTACAGTCAGCATGGGCTGAGGTTCAGGTTTAGGAAGCCCCACCCTGCAGGTATCCATAACTGGACCTATGGCCCAGAGAGGCCAAGACATAGCATCAGGACTTCCCTGATGGTCTAGTGGTTAAGCATCCAGCTACCAACGCAGGGGACACAGGTTCAATCCCTGGTCGCAGAAGATCCTGCATGCCATGGAGAAACTAACCGACCCCGTGAGCCAAAACTACTGAGCCTGTGCTCTAGGGCCCTGGAGCCGCCACTCCCAAAGCCTACACACTCTAGGGCCCAAAGCCACCGCGATGAGCAGCCCATGCACCACAATCAAGAATAGCCCCAATAGCCACAACTAGAGAAAGCCATGTGCAGCAAGGAAGACCCTGTGAAGCTAATTTAATTAATTTGCTAATTAATTAATTTCAAAGGAACAAGGGGAAGGAGTCCAGGACAGGCACCCCATGAGGAGTGAAAAGGGTTCTGGGAAAGAAGACAGTTAAAGAGGGTCCCCAAGTTCTGTATCTGAACTCTGTCCACATCCCTCGGTGACCCCTACACCATATAGCCCCCGATCGCCACAACTAGAGAAAGCCATGTGCAGCAAGGAAGACCCTGTGAAGCTAATTTAATTAATTTGCTAATTAATTAATTTCAAAGGAACAAGGGGAAGGAGTCCAGGACAGGCACCCCATGAGGAGTGAAAAGGGTTCTGGGAAAGAAGACAGTTAAAGAGGGTCCCCAAGTTCTGTATCTGAACTCTGTCCACATCCCTCGGTGACCCCTACACCATACACAAATGGGGCGCTGAAAGCCAAAGGTTGCGATTCAGTTCCCTGCCTCACTGCTGCTATCCCTGAGCTTGCAATGGATCTAACCAGTAAGAGTCGCCTGGTTACAATAGTGAACGCTGGTTAATCCATCTTGGCTACAGTTTCCTTCCACATGAAGCGATACTGTTGCCACTCTTGCCAGCTGTTTATTCATTCAACATGGCTCACAGGTACTCCAGAGATACAAAGAAGTGCAGCATCACTGCCTTGAGGAGTCTCAGGACAAAGCGCAGAGCCGCGCCCAAGCAGTTGCCAGCCAAGCTAGAACTTGACCAGAGAAGGAGCTTGGTGCAGCAGAGAGAACACGGACTCCAGAACCAGACAAAGCCAGGCTTGAACCCTGGACCCACCAAGATCTAGAGCATCAGAATCGACTTTGCACTGCAGTTGTGGGGAATAAACAGTGCCCTTTATATTAATCACTTACTCCATACTAGGCACTTCCTAGGCACTGTATAGGGCTTCCCTAGAGCCTCAGACGATAAAGAATCCACCTGTGATGCAGAAGACCTGGGTTCCATCCCTGGGTCAGGAAGATCCCCTGGAGAAGGGAATGGTTACCCACACCAGTGTTCTGGCCTGGAGAATCCCATGGATAGAGGAGCCTGGAGGGCTACAATCCACAGGGTCACAAAAAGTCAGATACAAGCGAGCGACCAGCACTTTCACATGCGTTACATACTAATTTAGTTCTTATAACAACTCACTGTGAAGTGAAAGTCGCTCAGTTGCGTCCAACTCTTTGCGACCCCCATGGGCTATACAGCTCATGGAATTCTCTACGCCAGAATACTGGAGTGGGTAGCCTTTTCCTTCTCCAGGGGATCTTCCCAACCCAAGGATCGAACCCAGGTCTCCTGCATTGCAGGTGGATTCTTTACCAGCTGAGCCACAAGGGAAGCCCATAACAACTCACTGGGTAGATATCATTAATACCACCACCCTTACTCTAGAGATGCAAAAAATGAGGCACAGGGAAATTGTTTTATTGGAGTATAATTGCTTGACAATGTTGTGTTAGTTTCTGCTGTACAACAATGGGAATCAGCTATATGTACACATATAATCCTTTCCCTCTTGAGCATCCCTCCCACCTCTCACCCTTACCATCCCATCACATGAGGTCATCAGAGTGCACCAAGCTGAGCCCCTGTGCTCCAAAGCAGCTGCCCACTGGCCATCTGTTTTACACAAGGCAGTGTATATATGTCATTTGCAGTGACGTGAATGAACCTAGAGAGTGCCATACTGAGTCAGAAAGAGAAAAACAAGTATCATATACTCATGTATATAAGTGAAATCTAGAAAAATGGTACTGATGAAACTATTTGCAAAGGCATAAGGAATTTCAGTTTACTTGCCCAAAGTCAGTAAGTGCTAAAGTGATCAAACAGATTAAGACTCAAGCAGCAAGGCTGCTTGGCCCCCGCTGCTACATTTTGTTGAAGAACAACTTCAAGAGCCAAACACAGTGCTTTAACACACAGTAGGCACTCCACAAGTGGTAGATACCATCACGAGTGTTAGTTACTGCTGCTGCCACGTGATTACAATGGAGCACCAGAGAGAAAGAGCTGACGTTCAAGGTGCTTACCTGCAATAATGGTAACTAATCTTCATGTGCTTGACTGGACACACACCTTGAGAAATCACAATTAGTGGTGACCTCTCTAGGTGTATCCTTCCTCTTTTCCAAAAGAAAAGCACCAGGTTATCATTATTTATCTCTTCATTCACTCATTGCACTATCACTTTGGACCCCCATCTGCTACACTAAACTGAGTATCACAATGGTTCCCAAAGGGGGAGTATTAATAGAAATAAAGGTGAGGGACAGGCTCCGCCACTCACGAAAGTGAGTGCAGCTGGGAGAAGCAAGCAAGCAAGAGGCTTTGCAGGGTTTTGAGACAATCTCAGAGAAACTGTCATGTGGGAAAAGGAAAGAGAACAAAAAAGAAATATGAACTTAAAAAAAGAGAAATATGAACTTAACCCTAAATCAAAAATTAATTAGCATGCATCAAACATAGAAATAACATTTTTACTCACACTTAATAAGTCTTAATACCCTGCTTTGTTTCCCAAAGATGAAACCATACACCACTTGGAACTCCAAGGATCTCAGCTGTTACAATTCCCCAATGAAGTGGTGATTTAGGGATAATGCCAGATTTTAAAAGAATAAGAGCAGTATTTTATTTGGGCTTTTATGAGGACATGTTGCACGTTTCTTAAATAAATACATGCAGTTTCATATGATCCTAAGAGAGTACTTTCACCAAAGCATACATACCAGGATCCTGGGGAAAACAACCAAATCCCGGGACTATTAATATATAAGTTCTAAATCCTGATGGGGTAACATGCCCAGTTTCTGAACAATATACATTATCTCAGAGATAAATTTTATGACACGTGTGGCTATTGCCTATAAATCAGTTTAAGATGAAAGGCATTACCCTGATATTTGAGTTGGA
>SJYC01025150.1:0-10761 GCA_006408675.1 Madoqua kirkii | reverse complement strand
TCTTTATGCTACTTCAAATTTCCGAGGGAAAAAAAGTTTTAAAGGAGATGCGGAAGCAAAGATGATGGTTAGGCAGTAATATACAGATTGTACTTATCTGTGTCTTTAAATATGCTCACATATTTAAACATACATATTTAAACACCAATAAGCAGTGATGATAAGTGTCTATAATTAAACCTCCTCAGATTTAAGATGCATTTATTTCCAAAGTTAAGGGCCTCAAAGTTGTAAACCAAACATAAAGACAAAACCGATGTGAAGAGTATATTCAGAGGCAATAAAATCAGCTCCCAATTATTTATCTTTATTATCGCTCAATAAGTCAAACCAGTCAATTCTAAAGGAAATCAGTCCTGAATATTCATTGGAAGGACTGATGTTGAAGCTGAAGCTCAGTCCTTTGGCCACCTGATGGGAAGAACAAACTCATTGGAAAAGACCCTGATGCTGAGAAAGACGGAAGGTGGGAGGAGAAGGGGACGACAGAGGATGAGATGGTTGGATGGCATCACTGACTCAATAGACATGAGTTTGAGCAAGCTTCAGGAGTTGGTGATGGACAGGGAGGCCTGGTGTGCTGCATCCTGAATATTCATTGGAAGGACTGATGTTGAAGCTGAAGCTCAGTCCTTTGGCCACCTGATGGGAAGAACAAACTCATTGGAAAAGACCCTGATGCTGAGAAAGACGGAAGGTGGGAGGAGAAGGGGACGACAGAGGATGAGATGGTTGGATGGCATCACTGACTCAATAGACATGAGTTTGAGCAAGCTTCAGGAGTTGGTGATGGACAGGGAGGCCTGGTGTGCTGCAGTCCATGGGGTTGCAAAGAGTCAGACACAGACGAGTGGCTGAACTGAACTGAAGTGAAACATAAGGAAGCACTCATGACAAGTTTTGTTTCTTATCACCCCTACTTGCACCAGAATCTGGAACTGCACTTTTCAAATAGGGACTTGATGAATATTAAGTTGAAATTCAAAGAAAAGGCAGGGCTCATTGAAGGAAGCATAAAAATATAAGAATAGGAGAAGAGCAGATACCTTCTGGAAGGTGAGCTCATGTGATAATTACAGCACAAGCTGTCTCTCAGGCCTCCACACCTTGAACTGTTGGAGAGAGTTTAAAAAGAAGACAAAAGTCAAAGTAATGAGTGCCCAGGAAGTAATTCAACCTCTAAGGACTCAGTCCAGATCAGATGGAAAAGGATCCTTGAAGGAAATAGGATGGAGATGAAAATGACAGAGAAGAGCAAGGATGTGATGGAGCAGTGTTGAAAGCACTATCCAGAGGGAGAGCCAGGTTTAACAGCCTTCTGGATGGGGCAGGACTGTCATAAAATAATTTCACTGTACTTAACATAAAAAAAAGTGGGGGCGGGGGAAATTCTAGGTCTTTTTTTCCCTGCTTAAGAATTTTTAGCAGGAACTTTTAGAAGTTTGAAAACCCAACTAACTTTGAATTTATTTGATTCATGACTTGGTCAAATAAAGACCATATTTTAAAATAAACCATATTTTTAAAGATAGTATTTAAAAATAGGGACCATATTTTTAAATAAAATAAAATTTGCTTTAAAGAATATATTCAGAGATGGTATAGGCCAAGGGTTAAGAATGCTAGTGCCAAGTTGCCTGGGTTTAAATTTCTAGTTGTGTGATCTCAGGCAAGTTATTCACCTGCTTGTGTTTCAGCTTCTCTATCTGTTCAGTGGAAATATCTATAGTATTTCCTTCATAGGACTATTGTGAGGATCAAATAAGTTATTAAATGTAGTGAGTGATACCTAAATGTTGACTTTTTAATGCTTTTTTTACTGTGGTAAAAGTCATGTAATATATAAAGCATGCTGTTTTAACCATATTTAACTGTACAGTTAGAACTGAACATGGAACAATGGACTGGTTCAAAATTGGAAAAGGAGTACGTCAAGGCTGTATATTGTCACCCTACATGTATGACCTATATGCAAAGTACATCATGTGAAACGCCAGGCTGAATAAATCACAAGCTGGAATTGAGACTGCTGGCAGAATTAACAACCCCAGATACACCAATGATACTACTCTAATGGCAGAAAGCAAAGAGGAACTAAAGAACCTCTTGATGAAGGTGAAAGAGGAGAGTGAAAAAGCTGGATTAAAACTCAACAGTCAAAACACTAAGATCATGGTGTCTGATTCCATTACTTCATGACAAATGGAGGAAAAATGGAAACAGGGGCAAACTTCATTTTCTTGGGGCTCCAAAATCACTGTGGATGGCAACTTCAGGCATGAAATTAAAAGACACTTATTCCTAGGAAGAGAAGCTATGACAAACCTAGAGAACATATTAAAAAGCAGAGATGTTACTTTGCCAACAAAGGTCTATAGAGTTGAAGCTATGGTTTTTCCAGTAGTTATATATGGATGTGAGAGCTGTACCATAAAGAAGGCTGAGGGCTGAAGAATGGATGCTTTTGAACTGTGGTGCTGGAAAAGATTCATGAGCGTGCTTTGGACCGCAAGGAGATTAAACCAGTCAATCCTAAAGGAAATCAACCCTGAATATTCATTGGAAGGACTGATACTGAAGCTCCAGTACTTTGGCCACCTGAGAAAAACCAACTCATTGGAAAGGACTCTGATGCTGGGAAAGATTGAGGGCAGGAGGAGAAAGAGGTGACAGAGAATGAGATGGCTGGATATCATCACCCATTAGTGGACATGTGTTTGAGCAAACTCCAGGAGATAGTGAAGGACAAGGAAGTCTGGCATATGCAGTCCAGGGGCTTGCAAAGAGCTGGACACAGCTTAGGGACTGAACAACAAACTGTACAGCTCAGTGGCACTGAGTACATTGACCTTACTGTACAACTTTCATCCTCATCCATCTCCCAAATGGCTTACCTTCCTAAACAGAAACTCTGAAATTCCCAGCCTGCCCCTGCATCTACCAAAGTACTTTCTGACTCTCTGAACTTAACAGTTCAAGGTACTTTTCATAAGTGCAATCAAACAGTATTTCTATCTAATGTATACTGTAAATGCATTTTTAAGGTTAACTGAATATATGTCCTACAAACAAATTGTACCTTCTTTTTTTTCCCTGTGCTATGCTGGGAAATATCCTTGTGCTATGCAGTATGTTCTTATTAGTTATCCATTTCATACCTAACAGTGTGTGTGTATATATATATATATATATATATATACATATATATATATGTATATGTATGTATGTATGTATATATATGTCCCAATTTCCCAATTCAATAGTTAGGACATAGAAGCAACTTGCTGACTTTTATAATTAATTTATGTAACAAATATTTAGTAGCTTCCTACTAGCATAAAATACGGAACTAAAAGCTCTGTGATAGGATAGTGGGAATTGGTGAAAGAATGATGAATAAAACACACTTCCCACCCACAAAGAATATCACAGGGAAGCAAGGCAGGCAGAACCTATGCATATATCCAAAGAAGCAAGTGAAAACAGGGCAGATAGCAAATAATACTAGAAAATAATTACTCATCTTCTTTGGCATGGTATCATTCTCAGAAAACACAAACTCATTTATTTAGGGATAAAGTGTGATGATGCCTATAATTTACTTTCAAATTACTTTACAGAAACAACAGATTAGATACATAAGCGCACATATACAAAGCTAACATGCCAAGTTAATCACTGGGGAGAAAAATAGCTGGGAGTCAAGGGTCAAATGCTGGCTCCAAACTTCAGAACATTATGTGGACTTGAAACTCTTTCAAACTTGTTCTCACAGCGTGACTGATAAGAGAAAACTTGCAGACACAGGCTGTTTTTTAAGCGCAAAGTGCTCTATAAATAATTCCTACAATCACCACCATGGAACAGGTCCATGGGAGGGGCTGCTTTTAAAGTGCCGGTTGCTGAGAGGCTTCAAAACATGGCAATGAATCCTTCTGATTTATAACTGAAGCCCCTTTCCCTGGTCAATCTTTAGTGAAGGTAAACCTGTGGATGAAAGTCTTCATACAAAACCTTGCTGGGAAATTCATCTGAATCATTTCAATTCACTTCTCTACACTTTATCAAGACAGAGTGGAGGAATTGATGGGCTAATGGATAAAGGAGAAGGTCTATTGAGATTACAGTCTATAGACCAAGGTCTCTAGTAGAGACACAGTCAGATGACCCCTTTTACCCCCAGACTCACGGCACCTGCCCAGCTGCCATCTCACACTCAACATGTCCAAAATAGAACACTTTCCTTCCATGTTTTTCGCCCCCCCTCCATGAAGGCACGACCAACAGCAAAGCAACAGAAGCCACAAACTTTCCTGTCACTCCCCCTCCACCTCCATATCCATCCATCCCCAGACCCTTCTGTTTTCCCTCAAAAGTTCTCCCAAATCACCAGCATCTCTCCTTTTGAGATTCCACCTTCCCTTCTTAACAGGCAACATGGATTTCCCAAACTTCCGCAACTCTTCTATTTCCATACTTGTCTCTCTCCAACCCACACTCCATACTGGTACAAAAGGAAAATTACCAATTCCTGTTTACATTTTTCAATGGTTTAATAGTAATCATTATTAGGAAAACAGTCATGATACAGTGCCTAATACTTACTGAGCACTTAGCCAGGCACCCTGCGCTAATAAGCACCTAGTCTAAGCACCTTCTCACTTCATTCTCATGCATCCTAAGAAGTGAGGGTTATTGCTGTATCAATTTTACAGTTTTCTCTGAGACACAGAGAAGTATGAACTCTTACTTGCCCAGGGACAGAACTGGTTAGCAAGAGGCAGATGGGCTTCAGACCTAAGCCTCTGCTCTCTCCCCTTTGGGTTGAACAAGACATGCCTCACTCATGCCCACAAAGTCCTAAAGCCCTGAGGATTCAGCCCTTGTCACGCACATTCTTCCCTTTTCCTTTTGCTCATTGGGATGCCCTCAACTTTGTGCTCCTCCTCCTCACTCACTGCCCACATGTGGGCATCTCTTTTGGGTCCCCAAGGCTAAGCAGATCTTCGCCATGCATCTTAAAGGCACACATTCTGGCTTTTGATTAGGGACTTATTTGTGTCCACGTTGCAGGAGGGACCATCTCAGCTTTTCTGACCCTACAGGCCAGCACCCAGTCCAGCGCCTGGCATGCAGGACTTGCCCAACAAATCTTTAAGAACTAGAGAAACGGAGCACACGTGAACACAGAATTCCTGGGCTACAGCTCAAAGGTCTGGCTTTACTATCAGTGTGAAGTGAAATGAAGTCGCTCAGTCGTGTCTGACTCTTTGTGACCCCATGGACTGTAGCCTACCAGGCTCCTCCATGGCATTTTCCAGGCAAGAAACTGGAAACCCACTGGAGTGGGTTGCCATTTCCTTCTCTATACTATCAGTGTGACCTTGTGCAAATCACCGCCTCTCAGAGCCTCCGGGGTCCGATCTGAACCTTCTCCAGCAAAACTATGATAATAAAGCACTGTGGAGTTTTCAAATATCTTTCTGCAAAATCCCATTCAATCCCAGGATGACCCTATGAGGGAAGCAGGATTCTCATGGCCCACAGTCACTTAAGAAAGAAAAAGGAGGATCGATTGGGTCGGGGAGGAAAACTAGTGACTGGCCAACACTTTGACCCTGAAACCTTCCCTTGACTCTAAGCCCAGCCTACAACCAGGGTTAGGTGGCAGCCCACTAACCTGGGCTGTGGCAGAGCTTTGAGGAACTGCCCAGCGCTCTGTGCATGAGTGGCCACTGGTGCTGACTCAGGCATCCTCCTCTCCAGTTTTCCCATTTGCTTAAGGCACTCGAGTGAAGAATGGAGACCACCCAGCACAGGTAACTCCATTGTCAGGGTAACCATGCCTATCATAAGCACGCACAGTTGGGGGATAACCAGGAGAAGCCCAGCCACCCTCTCCTGTCCCTGCCCAGGGGAGCAGAAGCCAGGACAAAGGATCCACTTCCTGAATGGCTGTTTGGGCTTCAGAATATGAAAGCATAAAGTGTATGAGGCGGCGCCGATCATGGCGCAGCTCCTGGCAGCCCCGAGCCCTGGGGTTACCTGGGAGTCAGTTGTCTTTTATCAACATCCATCCGTACCACTGTCGCAGTCCAGCCTCTAAGCCAGGAGGTAATCTCCAGGCAAGAGTACTGGAGTGGGTTGCCATTTCCTTCTCCAGGGGATCCTTCCAACCCAAGGATCGAACCCGGGTCTCCCACATTCCAGGAAGACGCTTGCGACCCCATGGACTGCAGCCTATCAGGCTCCGCCATCCCTGGGATTCTCCAGGCAAGAGTACTGGAGTGGGTTACCATTTCCTTCTCCAGGGAATCTTCCCGACCCAGGGATCAAACCTGGGACTCCCGCATCAGAGGCAGATGCTTTAACCTCTGAGCCACCAGGGAAGCCCAATTCAGGTTAATGAGTACAAAGTTGTTTCCTTATTCATGAGGATTCAACATGTAATCTCTACAAAGGATGTCAATTGACTCTATGTAATTGTCAGTGTCCCTTCTGTGCATAAGGAGCTTACATGCTGGTTTTAGGGGGAGAACACCTTTAATATCATGTTATTCTTATCACATTAAAGGTTTAAGGTAATTCCTTCCATAACATCTCTCCAAGCAGAAATGGAAACAAAACTCCTCCAAGTGCAAAATTGTTCCTTAACACCAGCTCCATAACTAGGACTATCTGTCTGCTTCTTCAGGTGAAACTGAAACAGTATGACTGCTTATTTTTAATAAAAATTGCCTTATATATGTGACCTTCCCGGAGACTATATGTGACCAAGATGTCATAAGGTGGATTTAAAGACAAAAACAGGTGAACTTTGTGATGAAAAAATTTTAATGTAAATTGGTATCAAAAACCTAACACATAATTTAAAAGAAATCTTATTAAGTGAAATTTGTCATTATACAGAAATTCCATTTTATTATGTTGTTCATTTTCAATATGTAAATGAAAATGGCAGAAATTTTAAGATTATGTCTAATATTCAAACATAATTGCCAAGCTATTTTAGCACAGAGTTTTAAAAAAAGGAGCCATCTTATATCGTGTTTTATAAATGGGACAAAGTAGGAAGTTCTCTTCAGTAGAGTTTTTCAGAAAATTGAAGCACAAAGGTCATCAAATTAATCTAGGATTTAAAATGGAAAATGAAAATCATTCCTACAATGATACTGATACTGACCTTCCGGACACTGGCAGGTGAATCCACTGAGATCAGAAATGCATGTTGCTCCATTTCTACATGGATCTAGGATACAGTAGTCAATCTTGGATTGGCAGAGCTCTCCAGTATAACCTGAAGAAAATAAGATAGACATGTATAAAATACTCTGTCCCCAGAACCACGAACCATCCCACAAGCTGATGGAGTTAACTGGTGCCTATCCAAGCAAGGCAGCAACCTGACACTAGTCTCCCAGGCACTTTGGTTTTGTAACAAGAAACAAAGTAGTTTATTTTTTATTTAAGAATATTTGCTTTCCATTGTTGTGTTAGTTTCTGCCGTACAACAACGTGAATCCTATATCCCTCCTTCTTGGACCTCCCTCCCATCTCTCCCATCTCGCCCATCTAGGTCCTCACTGCGCTGAGCTCCCTGTGCTCTACAGCACGTTTCCTCTACTTCACTATTTTACACATGGTGGTGTACGTATGTCAGTCCTCATCTCCCAATTCATCCCACCCTTCCCGTCCCCCTCATGTCCAAATGTCCATTCTTTATGCCTCCACCTCTCAGAATCATAGTTCAAAAGTCATTTGCTTTGCAAAAAATCTTTTTTGCAAAGAGATTTTTTTTCATTAGCTCTGCATTTTATTTTGAAATATTAGAACCTTCCGAAGCTGAGACTGAACACCCCTGTCCCTTTCTTCTGACCTAATGAAAAACAGGCTCTATAATGTCTTTTTCATGACTTTTTAAAACTTTTATTTTTAAATTTTTGATTGGAGGATAATTGCTTTACAATGTTGTGTTGGTTTCTGCCATACATCAACATGAATCGGCCATAGGTATACATGTGTCCCCTCCCTCTGAACCTCCTTCCCACCTCCCTCCCCATCCCCCGCCCCCAGGTTGTTACAGAGCCCTGGTGTGAGTTCCCAGAGTCACACCGCAAATTCCCACTGGCTGTCTATTCCACATATGGCAGTGTGTGTGTTTCCCCGCTACTTTCTCCATACATCTCTCCCTCTCCTTCCCACCCCCTCTTGCTTGACCACTGAGATGACAGACACTCTCCCACGGTCACCTCACTACCTATTTTTAAAAACACCATTAGGAAAATTGCTAGATAGGTATTAATTTTTTTTAATTTGTAATATTGTACTGTTAGAAGACCCTCAGTGTTCACCCCCTCGCCCTTCATTTTAAAGCTAAGGAGGCTGAGACACATAATATTAATCACATTTCTATATTCATCTTAATTCTAATTTGAAGCACAAACCCAATTCAATTTTTTCCTATAAAGCAATAGTGGTCTTGTCAGATAATAACATAACTACATATATGTGATGAGAAAATAAGGACCTGAATCTACTGGAATACCCATGCAGCCAAGAAGCCTTAAATAAATTCCAAATATTTTGTTAACTTGAAAACAAAGCCCTCCCGAAAGGCAAGTTTAAGAAATAACATGCAATTATGTTTTTTAGCTTAAAGCAGAAAATGATTATGAAAGAAAATTTGGAAAATGCAAGATTTAAAATAGAAAGAGAAAAAAGTTACCCTCAGTCATGTTATTTGAGTGACATATTTATTAATACTTTGGAGAGATTCCTATCAGAAATATTTATGCACAGATAGTTCCTACTAAATTAGTCATACTATAACATTTTGATCTTTCCAGGATGTACATAAAGTACGTAAAAACTTGTCTTTCTAAATTATTAGTTTTGAAGGTGTGTCATTAGCACCATACTTGAGATTTGCAAAAATAAATCAACGAGGTTAGGAGAGAGATGATTTGCCTGAGCTTCACTGACCTGCCAATCTAGTCTAAATGACATACTGTGAATGTGGAGGCCCTTGTTTGCAATTCTGCTCTTCTTTATGTGTTTTCAAAACAGTCCAAGGAGGACTTCCTTGGTGGTCCAGTGGTTAAGACTTGTCTTCTAATGAGAGAGTTTCTGGTTTGATCCCTGGTTGGGAAGCTAAGATCTAACGTGCCTCTTGGCCAAATAAAAGAAACAGAAAAATAGGAGCAACATTGTAACAAGTTCAATAGAGACTTTTAAAATGGTCCACATTGATAACTGAATAGTCTAGGAGACTCTAGCTAATTCATGGGTATGGAAAAATAAGGTAATTATGTAATCTAAAAATCTAAACACCAGGACAAAAAGCCATTCCAGAATTCAGAAGATAATATCTTACTCTAACAAATTTATGTTAATACATTTTCAAATAATAGGTCTAAATTCAGATTAACATTCTATCCATTTAACTTCATCTAGTCTTCTCAATGGCTCCCCACTCCAGTACTCTTGCTGGGAAAATCCCATGGATGGAGGAGCTGGTGGGCTGCAGTCCATGGGATCGTGAAGAATTGGACTCGGCTGAGAGACTTCACTTTCACTTTTCACTTTCATGCATTGAAGAAGGAAATGGCAACCCACTCCAATGTTCTTGCGTGGAGAATCCCAGGGATGGGGGAGCCTGGTGGGCTGCTGTCTCTGGAGTCACACAGAGTCAGACACGACTGAAGCAACCTAGCAGCAGCAGTCTCCTCATATTTCCATATCATCCCTATGGGTATCCTAAAGAAAATTTTATTTCACCTATAAAGACTTCATTATACATCCCTAACTAAAAGTGATTTTCACAAAGATCACTTTTAATGCCTTCCTTAATGAATATCTGGTCCCACTTAAAAATTTAATTAAATACTCTAAACTATATTTAATAGCAACAATTTCCTTTTAAGAACCATACTGTCTGATAACACACACATCTTCCCATGCTTTTAATTTGTTCTTATCTAACCGATCTAATATTAAACCTATAAGCAAATTGAATCTTCAGTATTGTTAATTGCTCCAATATTGCAAGCAAGTATAATAAGATTTCACTCTAAGAGAATAAATCACGTTTGCGATGTGTTCAGGGACTGTCTGTAATGATCTGGGGGTTACACTGGCATTCTGTGGTAGAGATGCGGAAGCTCTGCACAGTCTGAGATGTTTCTAGAATAACAGTTTTATTACTCAAATGCCGATTGTAACCTCCAATGAGAAACAATGGCCAAGGATCAGTCACTGTATCATTGCTTTCTGTTCTAGAGCTTTAAAACGATAGTGGTGCACTCAGTATGTCAGCAAATTTGGAAAACTCAGCAGTGGCCACAGGACTGGAAAAGGTCAGTTTTCATTCCAATCCCAAGAAAGACAATGCCAAAGAATGCTCAAACTACCGCACAACTGCACTCATCTCACACGCTAGTAAAGTAATGCTCAAAATTCTCCAAGCCAGGCTTCAGCAATACATGAACTGTGAACTTCCTAATGTTCAAGCTGGTTTTAGAAAAGGCAGAGGAACCAGAGATCAAATTGCCAACATCCATTGGATCATCAAAAAAGCAAGAGAGTTCCAGAAAAACATCTATTTCTGCTTTATTGACTATGCTAAAGCCTTTGACTGTGTGGATCACAATAAACTGTGGAAAATTCTGAAAGAGATGGGAATACCAGACCACCTGACCTGCCTCTTGAGAAATCTGTATGCAGGCCAGGAAGCAACAGTTAGAGCTGGACATGGAACAACAG
>SJYC01025149.1:0-41471 GCA_006408675.1 Madoqua kirkii | reverse complement strand
AAAGCTATGGTTTTTCCATTAGTCATGTATCGATGTGAGAGTTGGACTGTGAAGAAGGCTGAGCACCAAAGAATTGATGCTTTTGAATTGTGGTGTTGGAGAAGACTCTTGAGAGTCCCTTGGACTGCAAGGAGATCAACCCTGGGATTTCTTTGGAAGGACTGATGTTAAAGCTGAAACTCCAGTATTTTGGCCACCTCATGTCAAGAGTTGACTCACTGGAAAAGACTTTTATGCTGGAAGGGATTGGAGGCAGGAGGAAAAGGGGATGACCGAGGATGATATGGCTGGGTGGCATCACTGACTCGATGGACGTGAGTCTGAGTGAACTCTGAGAGTTGGTGATGGACAGGGAGGCCTGGCATTCTGCAATTCATGGGGTCGCAAAGAGTTGGACACAACTGAGCGACTGAACTGAACTGAAAATATGGGAAACATGGAACTATAAAGAAAAAGACCCTGTGTAACTAGCTAGACTACAGAGCATATACATACTGGCATGTATGTATGGGACTGTGTGGTTGGGGATGAGAGAGGCAGAGAGGTAGGGCTGGAGTCATGGTATTATGAAATTACCAGCATCCTTAGCTGCAGGTAGCCAGCTGGTCAGCTGATGCTTGTCTACATGGGGCCAGGTATTACTACTGGCCTCAAGCCAGTGGAGAGTTCAAAGTTCCAGAAGCACCACCCTTGACTGCACTGGTCTCAGTGACCAACTGCAGCCAGCGCTGGGAGAGAAGAGGTGGAGGGCAAGGAACCATGAAGACCCTGAAGCTGACTCAAGGGGCTCTTAAAAAAAAAAGGAGTCACTTCTTAGATCCTCAGAGCAGTGGGTGACATCCGGTCCCATCACCTCATGGCAAATAGATGGGGAAAAATGGAAATAATGGCAGACTATTTTCTTGGGCTCCAAAACCACTGCAGATAGTGACTGCAGCCATAAAATTAAAAGACACTTGCTCCTTGGGAGGAGAGCTATGACAAACCTAGACAGCAGAGTAACACACAGAGATATCACCTTGCTGACAAAAGTCTGAATAGTCAAAGCTATGGTCTTTCCAGTAATCATGTATGGATGTGAGAAAGAAAAGAAAGTAAAGTCGCTCAGTAGTGTCCAACTCTGCGACCCCGTGGACTGTAGCCTACCAGGCTCCTCGGTCCATGGAATTTTCCAGGAAAGAGTACTGGGGTGGGTTGCCATTTCCTTCTCCAGGGGATCTTCCCAACCCAGAGATTGAACCCAGGTCCCCCACATTACAGGCAGATGCTTTACTGTCTGAGCCATCAGTTGGATCATAAAGAAGGTCAAAAGCTGAAGAATTGATGCTTTAGAATTGTGGTGCTGGAGGAGACTCTTGAGAGTCTCTTGGACAGCAAGGAGCTCAAACCAGCCAATCCTAAAGGAAATGGCTGAGTCCCTTTGCTGTTCACCTGAAACTACCACAAGACTGTTAATAAGTTATACCCCAATACAAAATGTTTGGTGTGTTAAAAAATAAATAAAATGCTTTTAAAAATCCTAAAGGAAATTGGCCCTGAATGTTCATTGGAAGGACTAATTCTGAAGCTGAAGCTCCAATATTTTGGCCACTTGATGTGAGAAGCCGACTCATTGGAAAAAGATTGAAGGCAGGAGCAGAAGAGGACGACAGAGGACAAGAGGGTTAGATAGTATCACTGACTCACTGAACATGAATTTGAACGAACTCCAGAACATAGTGAAGGACAGAGGAGCCTACTGTGCTGCAGTCCATACGGTTGCAGAGTTGGACGCAACTTAGTGACCGAGCAACAGCAGAGAATAGGTTTACCTGCAGTTGTAAACTGACCTTGAGCTACTCATGATACTCTCAGCTGGATACCTAAGGCTCACAAATCTCCCTTTCTGTGTCTTTTGTTTTTTTAATTTATGTCATAACCATGGAGTCGAAACTAAATAAGTGATCGGTAGGACTTTAAATGAAAAAAGATGATTCGACCATTAAAGCTTTGCCTGGGTTCTTCCTTCCATCCTGCTGAAAGCATCTCTGTCTGGGGGAATGAAGTAATTATGCTAACCATTAATAATGTTTCTTTATCTTACCAAAGCAGTGACAGGAACCCAGAGGACCTTGTTAGTAGATGGTCAAGCCAGTGATGGAGTCAACCCAGTGGATGGAAGCAGTAGTAAGTGGTGGCCATTGGTATATGTCAGGGAGGATCTGTTCTAGCACACAGACACACAGACACACACACACACACAGACACACACACACAGACACACAAAAGTGTATGTATCAAACTACTGAGTCGGTGATGCCATCAAACCATCTCATCCTCTGTCGTCCCCTTCTCCCCCTGCCCTTAATCTTTCTCAGCATCAAGGGTCTTTTCCAGTGAGTCAGCTCTTCGCATCAGGTGGCCAAAGTATTGGAGTCCTACCAATAGAATGTTCAGGGTGGCTTTTCAAAAGCTTGGAATAAAACCCTAACACTTTACCCCATGACTCACAACCACACCATGCCCTGGCCTCTGCCCCCTCATCCTCCTAGTCTCCCCATTGACCAAAGTGCTGCAGCCCCCCTGGGTCAAACTGGTCCAGGTCCTTTTCAGACTTCAGCATTGTTCTGGGGCTGTGGCCACAGGACCACACAAGGATATGAGAGGGAGACAGGATTCAAGACAGTCAGTTATGACCCTATCCTAGAAAGAGATGGATGGTGCTAATGTTAAACCGCTGTGTAACAGAAACCACTGAGAAGAAAATTAGCAACTAGCTTTGGCAGGGAGGGGAGGGGAAGAGGTGAACACACAGTGGAATTTCACCTATAAAATCAGGAGATAAGAGAGAAGAGGTTAAAACTGAAATATATAAAGGCAAAGAGGATGGCCCCTGTGTGTTCATCACTGATAGCGGAAGAATTGCCCTGGATGCCCAGGTCTTGTAAGACAGCCAAAAATCTCTCTCCTGGAAACAACCTTGGTTGTCTAAGCATCAAATCTAACTCATCTGGGTGAAGAACTGGAATCTGCTAGAGATTTAGCTTTGGCAGGGAGGGGAGGGGAAGAGGTGAACACACAGTGGAATTTCACCTATAAAATCAGGAGATAAGAGAGAAGAGGTTAAAACTGAAATATATAAAGGCAAAGAGGACCGAACATAATAACATGTAAGTCACCTCTAGAACCAGTCAAGGGAATTAAAAACTGTTTCAGAAAAGCTAAAAAAATGCAAAATCCAACTAAACAGAAAAGGAAGTTGGCTACAATCTTTGTGGGGGTTCCAAACAAAATCAGAACAATTAGGTCAAGATTTCTCTTGAACCCAAAGGTTGTGCAATCTGCTGAAAAATCAGGACCCATTTGGAGGGTCCGGCCCAGAGCTAACTGTAGTTGGAGGCAGTAAGGAAAAGGATGGCCCCTGTGTGTTCATCACTGATAGGGGAAGAATTGCCCTGGATGCCCAGGTCTTGTAAGACAGCCAAAAATCTCTCTCCTGGAAACAACCTTGGTTGTCTAAGCATCAAATCTAACTCATCTGGGTGAAGAACTGGAATCTGCTAGAGATTATAAAGCTCTTCCCTCAGTAAGATGAGTCTCCTAGCCCAGAAAGAGATGGAACCAAATACACAGAGGAGGATGTCATGACAGAGACCTGGGGCCTGAGACTGCCACTGGCTTAGGCTGATCTGAGCTGGTGTGCAAAGATGGTGTCACCCTGGGGAAAGTGTGTTGCATGAGAGCATCTATCAGACTTAGGATTCCAATTAAAATATATAGCTGAGTAATTAAATATTTATGCATTTGAAGTTGAAAGACAGGGTTAAGGCAATGCATGTGGAGATGCTCAATGGGGCTTGAGAATCACTATTGTTTATAAGTTTAATTCTTGCAAGGGAAAAAAACCACAAGAGATTATTTCAGATAGTCTTCCACGTGTGCAAGAGCCCATCTAAGACATCAGAAACCACAGCCCACCATCCCTTTGTTCCCTCTGACCCTGCACCCTTCTGTGGCTGTTCTCTCCCACTAGTCAGATCTCCACTCAGAAATCACGTGCTCAGACCTTGTGTCTCTTGACAGTGAAAGTGTGAGTTGCTCAGTCATTTCCAACTCTTTGCAACCCCCTGGACTGTAGCCCTCCAGGCTCCTCTGTCCATGGAATTCTCTAGGCAAAAATACTGGAGTGGGTTGCCATTACCTTCTTCAGGGAATCTTCCTGACCCAGAAATTCAACCCAGGTCTCCCACATTGCAGGCAGATTCTTTACTGTCTGAGCCACCAGGGAAGCTTCCTTATTCTTCACCTTAGTACTTAACTCTAAAAATCCCGGCTGCTGATGCAGGAGATGTAAGAAACACGGGTTCTATCCCTGCGTTGGGAAAATCCCCTGGAAGAGGGCATACAGCTGAAGCAACTTAGCATGCATGCAGTACTCAACAAAGCACACAGCTACCGGCTGCCTCCCCATCTAAAAGGAGATGCCGTGGGATGAAGGCTTCATCTCTGTAGCCACTTGTGGTCCTCCCAGGGTTCCTGCATGCCCCATTACAATAGATTTATCATTACCTGAAATTATATTCCTTTTTGGGTCCCTCTTGAGACCATAAACTCCCTGAGAATCAGGACTCTGTCTTGTTTAATCGCTGAATCTTTAGCACTTAAACAGTTCTTGGCACAAACGAACCCATCTGCTTAAAGTTTTTGCCCTAATGCCTCCCTGGTGGCTCAGCTGGTAAAGAATTCACCTACAGTGTGGGAGATCTGGGTTTGATTCCTGAGTTGGGAAGATCTCCTGGAGAAGAGAAAGGCTACCCACTCCATTATTCTGGCCTGGAGAATTCCATGGACTGTATAGTCCATGGGGTCACAGAGTCAGACACGACTGAAAGACTTTCACTTTCACTTGACCCTAATAACAGCTATATATCTTTCAAGTTAGATTTGGCTTCTCCCTAAGCAATCATACCCAGAACACCATAGGCATCATTTGCTAGTTATTCTTTTTCCCAACACCCATGAAAATGAATGCATAGCTATTACAATAAAAATTTAACCTCAAAAATGTGCTATCAAAAATCACCTGTGCTTTGTAATGGTCTGATTTCCAATCTGGGAATACACAGGACTCCCCTGTCCCAGGCAGACTGAAGTGGGTGGAACTAGGCTGACTCTCTTTTGAACGTTAGTCTCGCTTCTCCAACTAGCATTCAGCACCTTCAACAGTTCCCTGAAATAAGGCATCAACAGACCTGAAACAGAACTCCTTTTTCCTGCCTAAGCCCCTATTCAAGTTTAATTCCTTAGGTCTGTGATTCTCGACCAGCTGACTCTCTCCCCTGGGGAATATCTGACAGTGTCCAGAGGCACTGCTTATTGTCCCACCCTGGGGATGCTTCAGCATCTATTAGGTAGAAGTCAGGAAATGTTGCTAAACACCCTACAATACGTGTGACAGTTTCCTGCAACAAAGAATTGTCCCACCCCCAAATAACCCTAATGTCAGGATTGAGAAAGCCCAGTTTAGGTCAATGAGACCTTAGCTTATGAGACTAAAAACCCTTGGTTTTATTCCAATGCCTCTCGTCTGCTCATATGTAGACACTGACCCTGTACAAAACAGGGAAACAGCACCTTTAGAACATTTTTACAAATCTGAATCCATAGGAATATTTATAACTCCTAGCAAGTTAAAGGGGCTTCCCTTGTGGCTCAGCTGGTAAAGAATTCACCTGTAATGTAGGAGACCTGGGGTTCAATCCCTGGGTTGGGACAATCCCCTGGAGAAGGGAAAAGCTACCCACTCCAGTACTCTGGCCTGGAGAATTCCATGGACTGTATAGTCCATGGGGTCATAAAGAGTCAGACATGACTGAGTGACTTTCATTTCTTTGAGCAAGTTACAGACCATTTTAAAATGAATTATTTGACTATAACAACTTTAAGGTATTGGAGAATTTATAACTGTGATTGTCAGTGTGTAAGTAAAATAATTGCTTCAAAAACAGATGCTATCGGAAATGCTGATCTCTTAGGGAATCACAGGGGTTCTATTGCCTCTTTGGAGAATATTTTTGTATAACGAAAAAGATATAAGTGTTAAAGTTGTGCCTCAGGAAACACATATAATAAGGATGACTTTCAAGGACATACAGGATGATTGAGAAAGCTCTAGACTGAGGCTTAGTGCTTTTAAAGCAGTCCAGCCATTAGGAATGGTGTCAGGCGGAACACAGCACATGTGCTAGTGAGTGAAGCCTGCTAGACGGAGAAGATGACCTGGCATCTGTAAGGAATGCACTGAACAGATTCATTCATTCAATGGGTGCGTTACCAGATTACATCTCGTCTCACACAGCCTGGGAACAGGAAAGCCATGACAAACTTAGAAAGCGTGTTAAAAAGCAAAGACATCATTTTGCCGACAAACATCCGTACAGTCAAGGTTGTGGTCTTTCCAGTGGTCATGTAATGTGGATCATGAAGGCAGAGTATCAAAGCATTGATGCTTTTGAACCGTGGTGCTAGAGAAGACTCTTAAGAGTCCCTTGGACAGGAAGGAGATCAAACCAGTCAATCCTAAAGGAAATCAACCTTGAATACTCATTGGAAGGACTGATGCCGAAGCTGAAGCTCCAATGCTTTGGCCACCTGATGCAAACTCCGGATTCACTGGAAAAGACCCTGATGCTGGGGAAGACTAAAGACAGAAGGAGAAGATGGTGACAGAGGATGAGATGGTTGGATGGCATCACCGATTCAATGGACATGAACTTGGGCAAACTCCGGGAGATGGTGAGGGACAGGGAAGCCTGGTGCGCTGCAGTCTGTGGGGTCACAAAGAGTTGGACATGACCTGGCGACTGAACAACAAAGCCTGTGAGCATTTAATTTCACACTACGTTGTAGTTAGTATAAATATAACTAATATTTATCAGTGTATATAAAGAGAAAAATAGCTATGTTTCTCTCTGAACATCAGAATGGTTTGAAGATAATCACATCCTCCTGGTGTTGTTTGATTGACAGCAACATAACAAAAAAAATATGCCCTGCAGTACCCCCAAATCACTATGTACTGGCTGTACTCTTCAAATGCAGGAAAACCTTCCAGAGTTCAATGGCAAATTGCATGAAGTGTAAACAAAGCTGACTAAATGAGTCAGACAATTAAAAAAATAAAAAACAGGCAATTGACCAGTTGTTTTTCTAAACATTCTCCTTCTTTGCAACAATGGTTTTTTGGTACCATTGTTATGATTTCTCTACTGAAATAAAGACTCTTCTGCGGTTGCTTTGACTCTGTGAGGTAGAATCTAATTGTTTCTTTGCAGAGCTCTCCTGAAAGCTTCCAAGGTGGGAATTATGGTGAGAGCTATTTTTAACATTCCTGGTCTTTTAATAGCTTGGCCTCTGCAGTGAGATGAAACGACTGGATCTGTACTGAAAGCCTGATGCCACCGACAGAGCCCACCAGCTTCAGCTCTCGCCCTGGGGGGATCAGAGCGGCTGGACAGGGCCTCAGCTGCCGCTGCAGAGATGAAGTATCTAATATTAGCAAGCAATAAATAGCAGGAATCTGTGTGCCATCAAGACATTCAGTCTCAGAGGCCTCCGATATCAAAGTTGGAAGGCAGAAATTATTTAACAGAAAAAAAAATAAAAACTAGGAAGATCTGCTGGCAGGGAAAAACAAACACATCTGAGCAAATGCAAACATGCTCATAAAACCAAAGGCAAAGAAAGGAAGATATAGGAGGCCCATGTGCAAAAGACAATCAATAAAATATAATGAAAATGGGAATCTGCAATAGAAAAGCACGAAAGAAAGCAGACATTCAGCAGAACTGGAAAAATTAACCTCAAGGTTAGAAAAAAGAAGCAACCACATCTAAAAAGCACAGAGGCAAGAGGCACAATGGAAGGACAACGGTTTGGAGAGTCCGAGGTCAGGGTGGTGACGCAATGATCAGCTGAGAGAAAGCATCAGTGGGCTGACTTTGACCTTCATTCCCCTCCTGGGTGAAATAGGGATAACAATCACACCTGGCTCCCAAGACCGTTGGGATAAATGAGATCAACCCCAAATAGCAGGAGCCATTCCTGTCAATGCACCCAGCCTGGCACAGTGTGGGTAGCTCAATATTTTTGAATGAATGAATAACTTAGGATTTTTATTTTGGCCACACTGTGCGTACGTGGGATCCTGGTTCCTCAATCAGGGATCGAATCCATGCCCCTTGCATTGGAAGCACAGAGTCTTAACCACTGGGCCACCAGGGAAGTCCCTGAATAATTTAGGGTTTTGACAGTGGTAAGCATTATGCCAATATTGTTTGTTCTCTCAGTTTTTAATGGGCAGTGGAGAGCAGTGGTTCCCCAAGTCCCCGACCAACAGCAACGGCATCAGCTGGGGACTGAGTTACCACAAATGCAAATTCACCAGCAGTACCCTAGACCCACAGAACACTCAGGGGATGGGACCCAGCCATATGAATTTTAAGAAGCCCTGCAGGTGACTCTGAAGCAGGGTTGGTGCTAAAGTTTGAGAACCACTGATCTGGAAAACTAGCAGCAGATTTTTAAACATCAAATATTAATATTATTCATTAAGAGTTACATATCTGACGCAGATTACAAAGAAAAACAATCAGAAAGTGAAAGTCAAATATTATATGACATCAAAAAGCCTTTACTGGCTGCATGTTGACACATGTTTTCTCTTTTCATGAGTGGGAGAGCCCCTAGGCTCAAATACCATACCTGTCACTGCACTGCTTCCAGAGAAACTTCCTTATTCTTGAAGAGCATCTGTTGGTGACTTTTGTCCCCAGCCCCAAGCACAGAGCCAGGGATGCCATGGGTACTCATTATAAAGTAATTAATGACTGCATAAGCACCGTGCATTGCTGTTTTAAAATAATCCCTTTCATCCCATTTCCCTAGAGCCCAAATAAGAAATATTAATTGAAATATTAATATAGCCAGACTAGAAATGACACCTCTGTCTCCTGATCTAGTGATTACAAAGGGGGAGATTTCGAGAAAGAGCTTTTCATTAAGTAAGTTCTGAGAAACTGAAATCAAAAGGGAGAAAACATTAATTAAAAAACTGATACAATAAGCAGACAAGTTAAGCAAGTGTCTGACATAAAGTGACATACCTGCTGAATTCTAAGCTTGTGTAATTAACTCAAAAGGTGGTACAGTTGTCAATGCAGGAGACACAAGAGACCTGAGTTCGATCCCTGGGTTGGGAAGACCACCTGGAGGAGGAAATGGTAACCCACTCCAGTGTTCTTGCCTGGAGAATCCCATGGACAGAGAAGCCTGGCAGGCTGCAATCCACAGACTCACGAAGAGTCAGACACAACTGAGCAACTGAGCATGTGTGCATGGAGGAGGCATTCATTCCTTCTTTTTCAGAAAGAATTTGGAGTAAACAGTCACAAGCGAAGAATCTAAAGGATGCTTAGAAACAGTTCCTGCCTGCAGGGAGCTTACACTCCAGAGAGGAGAGAAGACACATTCATAGGAAACAACGAAACACAGTGAGAGGAAATCCAGCACCTGGTACCAAGTCAGGCCCACGTGGTGCCCTGTGAGGCTGGACCTCCTGGAGCTGGCAGGGGAGGAAGCCTGGGGCCAGGCCAGGCTGTGACAGCTCAGATCTATGTGCTGAGCACCACGGGGTCACCAGCAAGGTGCCTGTGAAGGTTTCTGAATGCAGCACAGTCATGAGGAAGGAGTGCTGCAGCTGGGGCCCTTCTTGTTCTCATTTGCTCTATTTGGGAGGAAAGCTCAAGACTTCCCGCCCTTCTCACTGGGAACAGGGACTCTGGTCTGGACGGAATGAGGCGACTCCAAATGGACAAGCAAAAAGGGGCAAGGAGGGATGGGTATAGCCTCGAGGAGACAAAGAGGAGAACACAAATTCAGATCCTTCTCACGTGCTTCCTGGTACCCTTGTTTCAGTTTAATTCAGTTCAGTTGCTCAGTCGTGTCCGACTCTTTGTGACCCCATGGACTGCAGCACACCAGGCTTCCCTGTCCATCACCAACTCCTGGATCTTGCTCAAACCCATGTCCATCACGTCGGTGATACTATCCGACCATCTCATCCTCTGTCATCCCCTGCCCCTGCCTTCAATCTTTCCCAGCATCAGGGTTTTTTTTTCCCAAGGAGTCAGTTCTTTGCATCAGGTGGCCAAAATATTGGAGCCTCATCTTCAACATCAGTCCTTCCAATGAACATTCAGGGCTGCTTTCCTTTAGGATGGACTGGTTGGATCTCCTTGCAGTCCAAGGAACTCTCAAGAGTCTTCTCCAACACCACAGTTCAAAAGCATCAGTTCTTTGGCACTCAGCTTTTTTATAGTCCAACTGTCACATCCATACATGACTACTGGAAAAACCATAGCCTTGACTAGATGGACCTTTGTTGGCAAAGTAATGTCTCTGCTTTTTAATACCAGTGCCCTTTATGGATCACCTATTCTGTGCCAGATGTATGCATGTGGATGCAGATGTGTGCTTAGATGTGTGAAAGTATATGGGTGTGCACGCATGTGTATGTATATCTATGTTTGCACATGTGTGTGCAGATATGTCCTCTTTAACCCTTACAAGGTCAGTAAGGTTTCTTTTTGCAGACAAGACAACTTGGGCTCAGAGGAGTAAGGTAGAATCAGTGAGTGACTCAGCCTGGAGTTAAACCCAGGACCACAGACTCCAAATCCCACACTCATTCATTCCTCCTGGGTCTTTCCTCTCCTTTTCATGACATTTGTTTGGAAAGACCATGAGAGCCAGGCCAGCCCTGAGGCAGAGACCATGGCAGGGAGTGACCCATTCAGGCCTGGCTCTTCTGGGTCTTAGCAGAGGACCAAAGGATGCCCTGAGGGTCCTCCATGGTCCAAGTTGGTTCCCCAGAGAGAGAGGCCACAGAAGGAGCTGAGGCCAAATCTCTGGCCAGAGGAAAGAACAGAAGCACTCGGTGCCAGGCATCCGACTGTGGGCTCCACGGCAGTAACAACAGTGAGATCCAGTGACACTCGCCAGGCGCCCCGGCACCCTTCCCAGCACACCGCGCGCATCACTCATCCACTGGACTGCCACCCAGCTCGATTCACAGAGCGAAGCTGAGACCCAGTGAGATTAATTTCCCCCGAGGTCACACAGAGGGTGAGTAGCAAGAGCAGGCTTTGCTCTCCCTCGGCTGGGCTCCGGTCCTGGGCTTCTGGAAGGTTGCCCTGCAGTCGGAAGCAAGGCAGCATGGCGAGGGTGACAGGCTTATCACAGTCACTCAGGCAGCAGATGACAAGGTTTGAATCAGGGCACTGGAAGGAAGCAGTGTGCACGGCACATGGGGAACCATCATAAACGGGGAGACTGTCCAGAAAGAAACCAAGTGGCAGGGGGTGGCGGGCACGAGTAGGACTGAGCTTGCAGCCTGCGACACGAGGGAAGTGACGGCACCAGTGACAGAACCTGGAGCCCTGGAGGGAGAGCGAGGCTTGAAAGCCTGTGTGGGAGGCTGACGGAGGAGGGTCTGGAGTTGAGTCTGAGGAGGGGGCTGAGGGTTAGCAGAGCGCCCCTCTGAGCCCAGTGCAGGTACTGGGACTGGGTGACTGGCCAGGCTGCAAGGGTGGGTCTGGAAGCCATCCACTTAGAGGTGACAGCTTGGAATGAGTGGCTGCTGTCCCAGGAAGGAGAAGGCAGCTGAAGCAGGTGTCAAGGACCGAGCTCTAGAGATAGAACGGGGAAAGGAAGGCGGGGAGGAGGCTGGAGAGGTCCCGGAGGAAACACACAAGGCAGTCCTCTGTAAGACAGGAGAGGAAGGCTGCTAGAGGGAGGAGGGCTAAGAGCCCTGGACATCAGTGAGCAGGACGCTCCTTAACCTTGGAGAAGTAGATTCCTGATGTGTCAGTTCAGTCGCTCAGTCGTGTCCAGCTCTTTGCAACCCCATGGACTGCAGCAATGCCAGGCTTCCCTGTCCATCACCAACTCCTGGATCTTGCTCAAACCCATGTCCATCACGTCGGTGATACTATCCGACCATCTCATCCTCTGTCATCCCCTGCCCCTGCCTTCAATCTTTCCCAGCATCAGGGTTTTTTTTCCCAAGGAGTCAGTTCTTTGCATCAGGTGGCCAAAGTATTGGAGTTTCCACTTCAGCATCAGTCCTTCCAATGAACACCCAGGACTGATCTCCTTTAGGATGGACTGGTTGGATCTCCCTGCAGTCCAAGGGACTCTCAAGAGTCTTCTCCAACACCACAGTTCACAAGCATCAGTTCTTTAGTGCTCAGCTTTCTTTACAGTCCAATAGAAAATTATGAATTGGACATACAGCAGTGATGAAGAGGACGACAAAGTGAAGGAGGAAGAGGAGGGAGAGGGAAGGAGGAGGTGAGCACACAGAGCCGCCCCAAGGACTTGAGAAATCCTTACTTGTTTGAGGGACTGGTTTTAAGCTGAGACCTCCAGTCCTTACAGATTAGAAATCAGGGCTGGAATGGGGGAGTGGTGGCAGAGTGAGACAGTCAGAAAAGTGTGGAAGCATAAGATCCCAGAGGGAGAGAGAAAGATGAGCAAGGTGGGTTCCGAGGCTCCTTCCAAGGCCCTCTCCATCCTGAAACTGAACTAACCCACCTTTTAGAACCTGCACTCATCTGCTCAAGAACTCAGCGCTCAAGCTGAGCAAGAGTAGGTGTAGGGACCCAGCAAATTCCACTCAGGATTTTTCTCCAGGAGGATGTGACCCACTCCAAACCGCTACTCAAAGGCACCTCGATGTTTAAGAGTGAAGCTGGGATGGCCACACATGCCAAGTTCCCCTCACCCGGGAAATGATGAGTTTTTAAAATAGGCTGAAATCATCAATTAGGTGAAACAATGAAGCACACGGATGTTGAGACGGGCTTTGGACCACACTTCCAATATTGTGGTAGTGGTACACCACAGCCATTCTTTTCAGAAAAAAAGGAATAGCTCCTCGGAGGAAAAAACCACCTTCTCAGAATTAGGAGGCTTTTATAAAATACATTCTGATAAAGAAGTTAAATTCTGTGTCTACTATAAGCAAAGCACAGGGCATAGCACCAACCCAGGATGGAGAAATAAGTCATATCATAGATCAGCACCACCCCCAGGCCAGCCACAGTCTGACGTAGAAGGAAAAAACACATGTGTAAAGAAAGAAGTAAGGGGACCCAGCCCTCAATACATATATATGTAGGTGCCCTGGGTAGAATTCCATCTCATTCTATTCATTCATTCATTCAACAAGTCTTTATTAAGCACCTACTATGTGTCAGACGTGTCAACAGAATTGGAGTTTGTGTTCTCATATTTTAAAAATAATTTTATTTATTCATATTTGGCTGTGCTGGGTCTTCACTGTTTTGCAGGCATTTCTCTAGTTGTGGCGAGCAGGGCTACTCTCAAGTTGTGATGCACATGCTTCTCACTGTGGCGGCTTCACTTGTTGTGGGCACAGGCTCTTGGGCATGTGGACGGAGCACAGGCTCAATAGTTGAGGTGCCCAGGCTTAGTTGCTCTGCTGCATGTGGGATCTTCCCAGATCAGGGATGGAACCTGTGTCTCCTACATTGGCAGGCGGATTCTTTACCATCTGAGCCACCAAGGAAGTTTCTAGGCCACATAAAAACTGAGTGACTGTGACTATATCCACATATGGGTTGCCCTTCAGCGTGTTTGGTAACTTCCAGGTGCCCTTCCTTGCCTTTATCCCTGGATGCTGTCTTTCAGGGAGGCCTCAAAGCTTCTGAGGTGCCCTTATCACCTCAGTATAAACAGGAGGCCACCAATGGCTTGGACAAACCTGTGGCCACAGTCAATAACCTTCCCTTAGCTCCTCCTGAAGTATCTGGTACTACTGACAATCCCCTTCCTTTTGAAAATATTGCCAAAATGTTTCCAGAAAAATATCAATCACCCTCAATAAAAATTCCCCCCCAATAGAAATTTGATTGACCATAATCTACAATTCATCTTATATTGTACACATATGTATAAAATATTAATCAGTGTTTCACCATTTAAGAAAATTAATCCCTGTTTCCAATCAATACATATATATGTAGGTGCCCTGGGTAGAATTCCATCTCATTCTATTCATTCATTCATTCAACAAGTCTTTATTAAGCACCTACTATGTGTCAGACGTGTCAACAGAATTGGAGTTTGTGTTCTCATATTTTAAAAATAATTTTATTTATTCATAT
This sequence comes from Madoqua kirkii, assembly GCA_006408675.1. Taxonomy (NCBI): domain Eukaryota; kingdom Metazoa; phylum Chordata; class Mammalia; order Artiodactyla; family Bovidae; genus Madoqua; species Madoqua kirkii. The sequence continues at coordinate 27,243 of SJYC01025149.1, read as the reverse complement.
TTGGCTGTGCTGGGTCTTCACTGTTTTGCAGGCATTTCTCTAGTTGTGGCGAGCAGGGCTACTCTCAAGTTGTGATGCACATGCTTCTCACTGTGGCGGCTTCACTTGTTGTGGGCACAGGCTCTTGGGCATGTGGACGGAGCACAGGCTCAATAGTTGAGGTGCCCAGGCTTAGTTGCTCTGTGCATGTGGGATCTTCCCAGATCAGGGATGGAACCTGTGTCTCCTACATTGGCAGGCGGATTCTTTACCATCTGAGCCACCAAGGAAGTTTCTAGGCCACATAAAAACTGAGTGACTGTGACTATATCCACATATGGGTTGCCCTTCAGCGTGTTTGGTAACTTCCAGGTGCCCTTCCTTGCCTTTATCCCTGGATGCTGTCTTTCAGGGAGGCCTCAAAGCTTCTGAGGTGCCCTTATCACCTCAGTATAAACAGGAGGCCACCAATGGCTTGGACAAACCTGTGGCCACAGTCAATAACCTTCCCTTAGCTCCTCCTGAAGTATCTGGTACTACTGACAATCCCCTTCCTTTTGAAAATATTGCCAAAATGTTTCCAGAAAAATATCAATCACCCTCAATAAAAATTCCCCCCCAATAGAAATTTGATTGACCATAATCTACAATTCATCTTATATTGTACACATATGTATAAAATATTAATCAGTGTTTCACCATTTAAGAAAATTAATCCCTGTTTCCAAGAAATGGGCACAAAAAGCAAAATGAACACTACAGCAGAGCTTATTATTTAATTGACTCAACATCCAATCCGCCATCTTCAAACATCTCTGGATTACCGATGATGCAAAAATTCTCTCTGTACTGGCTTGATGTAAAAATTAAAGCAAAATATCAAAATATTTATCAAAACTGCAGAAAAAGCTTCTTTGCTAAAAAATAATATTTTACCTACCAAGAAACACTCCTGAGAGAAACGAGCATGGCATCAAGACAACATCTCTGTAAAGAGACTCTGAAACTTCTGTTCTCTGCTGACAAGAACCTGGCTTGAATTAATTCATTCATCAAACAAAACCATGCCTCATGATCAGACTTGCAAAAACGAAAGCACAGCGGGGTAAATTTTCAAAAGGAAACAGACTTCCCACTGTTGGAGGGTTCTTACGCACAGAGCTGGAGCTTCAGAGGTCAATTAATTGATGTTAATTAACCTGTAAATAGTTTTGTTGTTTTTTTTTTTCCCACAAAAGAAATAGAATTCTCCTGTGGAAGCATGAGTTTTTCAAGGACATTCGGAACTAAACTGAGTAGAAAATGCCTCATTTCAAGCATCCAGTCCCCCTTCTGGGGACAAAATGGCCTAACGTTTCTGCTCTTCAAAAGAGTCCTATTTGATAGGAGAAAGTTGAAAGCATGACGTGGTCTTGAATCACATCTTTGTACCAGGAAAATCCTTAGTTCACAGTGTGGCTGAACATACAGGAAAAGAATGTGGTAAGATGATCAAGAACATGGGCTTGGGACACAGACAGAGGACCTGTGCAACAGTTACCGGCACGTGTACCCAGCACAGCAGAGACCGTGGGTACGCTCACCACACTGACTCCCTTCCCAGGCAGAGCCGCTAGGGACCAAGTGACCAGATTCTGGCAAACGGCAGGTAGCAGAAGTGATCTAAGACACATCCAGGCACCGCTCTCAGGACATCACACAGACCCTCCAGATCCCTGAGTTGCTACCTGGAGACCAAATGCCTTCACCAGACTATGGCAAGGTGGAAATGAGTCTTTCCTTGGAAGTCAGGAGATTTGGGAATCGGTGTGTTCCTGCAGTACCGTTCCATGCCACCCTAATATTCTTGACCAAGTTACCACATTCTCCGTGTCCTAGATTTCTCATCTATGAAATCAGTATAATTGGGTATTTACCCTAGAGGTTGTTCTAAGGGCAGCACTGGAAAGCACTTGGCACAGCCCTGGCATACGGTTAACACTGAGTATTGCTGATGCTGCTGTTCAGTTGCTAAGTCATGTACAACTCTTTGTGACCTTGTGGACTGTAGCGTGTCAGGCTCCTCTGTAACACTGAATAAACACTAGCTATTCGTGTGTGCATACATCTGTGTGTGTCTGCATGTGTGTGCGTGTACCATGGTGGAAAGAAGATGGAGGGTGAATTTTCTGGTGGTCCAGTGGTTAAGACCCCATGCTTCCCAAAGGGGGTACAGGTTCGATCCCTGGTCAGGGAACTAAGCTCCCACATGCTGCACGGTGTGACCAAATTAAATTAAATTTTTTAAAAAGCAGATGGAGAGGTAGATGCTAAAAGGGGGAAAAGCAGTTGTTCCCACAGGACATGAGAACTGATCAAGTAGGAACGTGCCTAAAAGAATTGCAGGAACAAGTCAGGCAGCAGCTGAGCAAGTTCCTAGACCTCTTTCACCTCTACTTGGGATGCTCTAGAGCAGGAGGAAGAATGGAGGCTCTGGGGGAAGGAATCCCACAGGAAACCAGCAAAGGAGTTGCTGGGAGTCAGGGAGACCCTGATAGAAGCAGGATGGCTGAGACAAAGCCAATGTGAAGCCACCTTTGGATAAAGTAGAAGATGACAGAGATTCTAAGCCATTCAAGAACCTCAGAAATCAGCACCATGTAAACACCAGTGGAGACTATTTAAAGTAGCTTAAACTATGATTCTAACATATACACACTCCTTTATAAAAACTGGACAATTGCAAGGACCTACTGTATAGCACAGGGAACTATGCTCAATATTTTGCAATAATCTATATGGGAAAAGAATCTGAAAAAGAATATATATATACATATAAAAAGAATATATATATAGGATGGAATCACTATACCATACACCTGAAACTAACACAGCATTGTTAATAAACTATACTTCAATTTAAAACCTAGAGTGGTTTGCCATTCCCTCCTCCAGTGGACCACGTTTTGTCAGAACTCTTCACTATGACCCGTCCGACTTGGGTAGCTCTGCACAGGCTACACATTGAGTTATGCAAGCCCCTTACCACGAGAAGGCTGTAGTGCTGTACTCCATATGTCAGCACATTTGGAAAACTCAGGAGTGGCCACAGGACTGGAAAAGGTTAGTTTTCATTCCAATCCCAAAGAAAGCCAGTACCAAAGAATGTTCAAACTACCATACAATTGCAGTCATCTCACATGCTTAGCAAGGTCATGTCCAAAATCCTTCAAGCTAGGCTTCAGCAGTACATGAACTGAGAATATTCAGATGTTCAAGCTGAGTTTAGAAAAGGCAGAGGAACCAGAGAGCAAATTGCCAACATCCATTGGATCATAGAAAACGCAAGAGAATTCCAGAAAAAATATCTGCTTCTGCTTCTTTGACTATGCTAAAGCCTTTGACTGTGTGGATCACAACAAACTGTGGAAATTTCTTCATGAGATGGGACTACCAGACCACCTTACCCACCTCCTGAGAAACGTGTATTCAGGTCAAGAAGCAACAGTTAGTTAGAACCAGACATGGACCAATGGACTGGTTCAAAACTGGGAAAGGAGTACGTCAAGGCTGTATATTGTAACTCTGCTTATTTAACTTATATACAGACTAGATGAAGCACGAGCTGGAATCAAGATTGCCAGGAGGAATATCAACAATCTCAGATACGCAAATGATACCACTCTAATGGCAAAAAGTGAAAAACTAAAGAACCTCTTGATGAGGGTATAAGAGGAGAGTGAAAAGGCTGGCTTAAAACTTAACATTCAAAAATGAAGTTTATGGCACCTGGCCCCATCACGTCACAGCAAATAGAAGGGGAGAAAGTGGAAACAGTGACAGACTTTATTTTCTTGGGCTCCAAAATCACTGCAGAACACTGAGCGCCAAAGAAATGATGCTTTAGCACTGTGGTACTGGAGAAGACTCTTGAGAGTCCCTTGGACAGCAAGGAGATCAAACCAGTCCGTCCTAAAGGAATTGAGCCCTGAATATTCATTGGAAATACTGATGCTAAAGCCGAGGCTCCAATACTTTGGCCATGTGATGGGAAGAGCCAACTCACTAGAAAAGACCCTGATGCTGGGATAGACTGAAAAGGAGAAGAGAGAGGCACAGAATGAGACGGTTAGATAGCATCACCAACTCAATGGACATAAATCTGAGCAAACTCCTGGAGACAGCAAAGGACAGGGGAGCCTGGCATGCTGCAGTCCATGGGGTAGCAAAGAACTGGATATGACTTAGTGCCTGAACAACAACAACAATGATTTTTTAAAATCCCTCAGAGGGAAAAGACAGATTACAAACTTGGAGAAAATATGTGCAATCCATACAACTGACAAGTGATTAGAACAAAAAAGAAGCAATTTTTGCAAGCCAATAAGAAGAGCACACGAACACACACACAAATTTGAGTGAGAGATAGGAAAACAAGTAATAAACACAGGAAGAGGACCTTAGCATCGTTAGTAAACCACAAAGTGCAGAAACCACAATGAAGCACCTTTTCTACACCCATTCACTGAGCAAAAATTAAAATTTCTGACCCCACACAGTACTGGAGAGGATCTGAATCCGTAAGAGCACTTATGCATTTCACGTGGGAGTATATATGGGTGTCACCACTTGGAAAACAGTCTGGCATGATCTCCTACAATGGATCAAGCATATTTTCCAGCAATTCCACTTCTAGGTTCAACCTCAAACAACCGCTGGCACATATTCCAGAGAAAACACACGAGAATGTGCTTTCTGGTGCCTGTCCCCAGGAGAACAGAGCAATGAAACTTTATATAGCCTTCTAAAGGAAGGCTTCATATAGGTGCATTTTAGCAACACGGTATTAAATGAAAAAAGTAAGCACCAGAGAAGTACATGCATGATACCACAACATGATGCATGCATGATTCCATTTTTATAAATTCAAGAACAGTTAAAACAAAAATAAAAATGTTCTATGAAAACATGTAAATGTGTATGCAAGCATGCATACTCAGTCGTATCCAACTCTTTGTGAGCCCATGGACCCTAGTCCTCCAGGCTCCTCTGTCCATGGGATTTTCCAGGCAAGAATACTGGAGTGGGTTGCCATTTCCTATTTCAGGGGAACTTTCCAGTCCAGGGATCAAACCCATGTCTCCTATATCTTTGAAAAACTAAAGAACCTCTTGATGAGGGTATAAGAGGAGAGTGAAAAGGCTGGCTTAAAACTTAACATTCAAAAATGAAGTTTATGGCACCTGGCCCCATCACGTCACAGCAAATAGAAGGGGAGAAAGTGGAAACAGTGACAGACTTTATTTTCTTGGGCTCCAAAATCACTGCAGAACACTGAGCGCCAAAGAAATGATGCTTTAGCACTGTGGTACTGGAGAAGACTCTTGAGAGTCCCTTGGACAGCAAGGAGATCAAACCAGTCCGTCCTAAAGGAATTGAGCCCTGAATATTCATTGGAAATACTGATGCTAAAGCCGAGGCTCCAATACTTTGGCCATGTGATGGGAAGAGCCAACTCACTAGAAAAGACCCTGATGCTGGGATAGACTGAAAAGGAGAAGAGAGAGGCACAGAATGAGACGGTTAGATAGCATCACCAACTCAATGGACATAAATCTGAGCAAACTCCTGGAGACAGCAAAGGACAGGGGAGCCTGGCATGCTGCAGTCCATGGGGTAGCAAAGAACTGGATATGACTTAGTGCCTGAACAACAACAACAATGATTTTTTAAAATCCCTCAGAGGGAAAAGACAGATTACAAACTTGGAGAAAATATGTGCAATCCATACAACTGACAAGTGATTAGAACAAAAAAGAAGCAATTTTTGCAAGCCAATAAGAAGAGCACACGAACACACACACAAATTTGAGTGAGAGATAGGAAAACAAGTAATAAACACAGGAAGAGGACCTTAGCATCGTTAGTAAACCACAAAGCGCAGAAACCACAATGAAGCACCTTTTCTACACCCATTCACTGAGCAAAAATTAAAATTTCTGACCCCACACAGTACTGGAGAGGATCTGAATCCATAAGAGCACTTATGCATTTCACGTGGGAGTATATATGGGTGTCACCACTTGGAAAACAGTCTGGCATGATCTCCTACAATGGATCAAGCATATTTTCCAGCAATTCCACTTCTAGGTTCAACCTCAAACAACCGCTGGCACATATTCCAGAGAAAACACACGAGAATGTGCTTTCTGGTGCCTGTCCCCAGGAGAACAGAGCAATGAAACTTTATATAGCCTTCTAAAGGAAGGCTTCATATAGGTGCATTTTAGCAACATGGTATTAAATGAAAAAAGTAAGCACCAGAGAAGTACATGCATGATACCACAACATGATGCATGCATGATTCCATTTTTATAAATTCAAGAACAGTTAAAACAAAAATAAAAATGTTCTATGAAAACATGTAAATGTGTATGCAAGCATGCATACTCAGTCGTATCCAACTCTTTGTGAGCCCATGGACCCTAGTCCTCCAGGCTCCTCTGTCCATGGGATTTTCCAGGCAAGAATACTGGAGTGGGTTGCCATTTCCTATTTCAGGGGAACTTTCCAGTCCAGGGATCAAACCCATGTCTCCTATATCTCCTGCATTGGCAGGCAGATTTTTTTTACCACTGTGCCACCTCGGAAGCCATGTAAATATTAAGATCATATAAAAAGGAAGACAAAGGAAGGATCAACTCAAGATTCAGGGTGACTGTTAACTTTGGGTGGGGAATAGAGACTGAGAGATGGGCTGGTGAGGAAACTATATAAGTTAGTCATCAGGTCTAACTTCTGGTTATTGTGGTGGTTCCACCACTGATTACTGTATATTGAAATAGCTAAGTAAAAAGATAAAAGTATGCTATGGATAAGAAGAGATAGTATCACAAACCAAGCATTATGGTCATCCCAATTCTGTGCACCTGTGTTCTTTAAAAATAGAAAAATCTCCTCTGAAAACAGACTTGGATTAAAAAAAAAAAATCAAACAGAAATCATTTCAGTTCAAACAGTGACAAGCTCCACCTACCAGTTCTGATTGAGACTATGTACAGGAGGATTTTGATTCATCCTAGCATCACTTATAACAAAGAAATTCAAACTCTCTTAAAGACTCATCAATAAGGGAATGGTTTAAAACATCAGGCCACACTCAGACCCTTTCATTAATTCACCTTCGTCAACACACTGAGCATTCAGGACTCGTCAGACACAGTGGGACACGATGTAGAACAGAAATAATTCAGGTTGTGCACTCATGGGATTGATTCAGGTGGGGAGACAGGCAGAAATCAAAGAATCACACGTGCACACGTCCACTGCAAACAGGGGAGGGCTGTGAAGGAAAGGAACACCCAGCTACAAAAGAGGAAAAGGGAAGGAGACCTAGATTGAAGCATTCAACTGAGACGTCCTAAGGAAAAGGGGTATTTAATGAGATCCAAAATAGAACGTTGGCAAAAGGGAGGCAGCAGGGAGAGCTGACCAGGCACAAAGAAGCAGACAGGTCCTGCAGCAGCTCGAGCACCCAGGGAGATGAAAGCCAAGGTGGCTGGTCCCTGAGAAAGGGGAGCAGGGGGCGAGATGGGGCTGGAAAGGTGGGTGAGCGACAGACCACAGAGGAGAATGAGGTGGAGGATTCTGGCCTTCATCCCAAGAGCCCCAGGAAGAAGGGGATTAAGTCGAAAGCAACAGCATCAGATCAGATGTGCAGTGGAAAATAATCACCCAGGAGAACGGAGAGCCTGGGTCGGGGAACTGACATAATGAGAACCAGGGCTCACTTGAGCGTGGTTGCTTTGGCTCCAGTGTGTAGCATGGACAAGAGCAGACAGAGATAATGTGAGAGGTTATCTCGGTCATACGGACTAGGGGCAAAGGCGGTGGCGATGGGGCAGTGACGATGGGGCTGCAGAGAGGGGGGTGATTTGAGAAGTCTTTAGGGGGAAAGATGGAGAGCACTCGGAGGCAGGAAGAGCAGGAGGTAGGGGGCACCCAGGGTGACTTGTAGAGGTCTGGCTCGTAGAAACAGATGGAACACCGGAAGCTGAGCTGTATGGAGCTGGGATATGATGAGCTCAGTTTTGGAATGGCTGAGCTTAAGGAGGCCTGGAACATACAAGCAGAGACGGCAAATAGGCAGCAGTTTGGCCTGGACGTACAATGTTAGGAAACATGTGATGGAATTATGAAACTGAATAAGGTAGCTCTACATATACTGACAGGGAAGTATACTTATGATCGAATGGTAAACACTGAAAAAAGTAAGTTTTAGAGCAGTATGTATATTATAAGTGCTTTTTCAACATACAGAAAGACAATCATTTGATCTACAAGGGAAATACCAATACTCATACATAGATACACACACACAAACACTGGTCTGGAAAACATAAACCAAACTATTAACCTACTCTTAGGACCTTGTAAAGTTTGAGCTTGGATAGATGAGTGAAGAACTTTTACTTCTTTGTTTATGAATTTCTGCATTGACAGACCTTACACTGAGCAGTTAATCACCCCAACTCCCACTTCACTCCATCCATCTCTCCACCCCCAGCCCTTACATCACCCTGAATCCCTGCCCAGTGGCAGAGATTGGCAAGAGGATGAGGTGGAAAGGGGAAGATGATGTCAGTTTTACACATTATTGATGCTAAAAAAGGAATAATGTGGTGTTTGCTTTTAAGCTACATAGAAACAGTTCTATCAAAATGTTCACCAGTAAAATGCCATTTCCTGCTCCTTATGGGTTTATAATTAATTTGGCTGAGCAGTAAGTCAATAAGAGAGAACAGAAGTCTGTGGACACACCATCCACTGCACTTTCTTAAGAGTTACCCTTTGTATTCTGAGATGTGAAAGTCTCATGCAGGGTCAATGACTCCCCCATACTAACTAGGGAGTATTAAAGACTTGCCCAATTGTGTTCCAGGAACCTGGATGAAAACATACATGAACAACAGGAAACTGAACAAATGAGAGGATGGGGTGGCATTACCTGCCCACCTGCATGTGAACTGAAGTCTCTCAGTCGTGTCTGACTTTTTGTGACCCCATGGACTATAGCCTACCAGGCTCCTCCCTCCATGGGATTCTCCAGGCAAGAGTACTGGAGTGGGTTGCTATTTCCTTCTCCAGGGGATCTTCCTAACCCAGGGATCGAACCCGGGTCTCCAGCATTCCAGGCAGATGCTTTTAACCTCTGAGCCACCAGGGAAGTAAATTCTTCTTAAGTAGCTTAGCAAGATCAGCCAGTATAGCCCCAGCCCACACTCAGAACATATTTGAAGAACTGTCTTTGAAATATCCAGGCCTCTATTCGACCAGGAATATCATTGTCCCAGAACAGAAATGGTAGAATGCTAAGAGAGAAGCATCCTAACATCAGGAAAACAGCCAAGGGACACAGTGTTTATCCCCAAGGCAACTTCCTTCCTCCATTCCCAATGACATGAAGCTGGACTGATGGAGCTAAATGAGACCTGGGAGGCACCTGTCCAACAGCTGGACAATGCATTGCCTGACCATTGTTAATTAGTAAGTGTCTGTTCTGCAGAGAGACAGACAGTAACTCTGATCTATGGAAACCTTACCAGCAAGGCAGACACAGGTGAAGGAGCCACCGTCTTGCTTTTCCTTTGCATCAACACAGCTGGCATTGTTCTGGCAGGGTCCTTCTGGCAGGCATCAAACTCTTCACAGAAAGTACCCGTGTATTGAGCATCACAGTTACAGGAAAATGTTGCCTAAAACACAAACATACAGTATAGATTACCTGAGCCCTCTAAAATGTGTGGTTAGCTGTGAAACTCCGAGTTCAAACATATCTCTCGTTTTCATAATGATACCAACACCGAGTATTTTTATCATATCACTTATACCATGATCTGACTAAAATCAAAGCTTTCAGAGGAATAGTCTATTTCTTTACAGTTGCATTTCAAACATGTCTTTTCATTGATATATATCCCAATGGTTTTTAATCTTCCTAAACCAGAAATGGAAATAATAATTACTTTAGGCAAAAAAATAAAAAGTTTTGCTGACCTGTTATGGAAATGACAATTTTGCTAGAGCACATATATTAAATGAGATGTCACTCCAACTAAAAGCCTTCAGCACACATAGCATGTGGAACACATCATCACCAAATGTGTTACTACACCTGCCTTTCCAGAGCACTGAGAGAATTTACCGAATCACCCTGGAAATTAGCTTCAACGCACAGCCACGTAGATGAACTGAGTGTAAGGGAAAATAATAGGAACTATTTCATTGGGTTTGTTATTTTAGTAAAGGACCATAACTCAGACCCAATGAACTGAATTTCAGTATCTATTTACTTACCTATTTGGCTGTATTGGGTCTTATTTGCAGCACACGGGGTCTTTCCTGGGGGTGCCTGGGCTTAGCTGCTCTGCAGCATGTGGGATCTTAGTTCCCCCTCCAGGGACTGAACCCTTAACAACTGGACCACCAGGGAAGTCCCCAGAGAACTGAATTTGACTGGACACTTCATTTCTGAGACAGTTGTATAATCTCAATAAACTGAGCCTTCCTGCTCTCTTTCTAATGCTGGCCTGAGGCTGATGTGTCTAAAACAGACACAGATCCGAGTCCAAAGCCTATGTAGATGGGACTGCAGATTCTCATGAAGAATAGAGGGGAGGAGGCAAAGGAGAATGGTATAAATAAAGTTTACTGATTAAAAAAATCAAAACAAAATTGGGGAGAATGGATACATGTGTGTGTATGGCTGAGGCTCTTCACTGTTCACCTGAAACTACCACAACATTGTTAATTGGCTATACCCTAATTCAAAACAAAAAGTTCAAAGTCTGAAAAAAAACAAACCAGCCCAAAGCACCTTTTCCAGCTTTCCCCAAGCCCCACATCAGGCAAGTGTTTCAAAGCCCCGCCCACAGCCACACCCAGCCCCGCCTCCCTCTCCCTGTGGTGGAGGAGGGGCATTGGTGTGTGTGTGGGTGTGGTGGGGTGTGGGGTGGGGGGGGCGGTGGCCCCTTGATCTTATAGAGACTCTCAGGATCTCACCCAGTACCCACTTCCCCACCAAGCACAACACCACATCTTCTTTCCTAAAAATCAAAAAGGTTGCTCTTTCTTCTCTTTGATTTTTGTCTCTTAATCAAGTTTTCTATTGCTTGTCCATCTCTTGATTAATTTACTCATGAATGTTTAGGTTTCTTTGTAGCTATTGCCAATGATATTCTTTCCTCATCCCTTTCTTGTAATTCCCATCATATCAGCTAGGGATTATCACTGATGAATAAACGCTAGTGCCTGTCTTCGCCTTGACTCTCAGAGTCAGAGGTTTCAGTTGATTCAGGACAAAGGTTTCAGTTGGTTCTCTTGGGTTTTCTAGATAAAACAACCTCCCTCCCCAAAAGAAGGGAACAACATTTGCAAATCATGATAATGTTGCCTTCTCTAGTCCTCATGGTTACATCGGTGCAGATCCAGAATAATTTTGATTTCAAAGGGAAATTTACAGAATTCACTGTAAATAGAACACTAAGCAGAACACTTGGAATGACAATCAAATTTTATCAAATGCCATTTTAGCTTCTTGGAGTACAAAGAGCAGGCACTTCAGTATTTTTACCTGGAAAATTCCATGGACAGAGGAGCCTGGTGGGCTATAGCCCATGGCATCACAAAGATTTGAACACGACTGACCACACACACACACCTTAGCTTCTATTTTTAAAAATCAACTTATCTCTAACCTATCAGTATATGAACTGAATGTTTAAATCCCCTACTACTGACTCCTTATATTCCTAGAAGAAAAGTCCACAGAGGTCCGTAAGTCAAACTGTTTTATGGCTGAATTCTTCTTGTATTTTTATTCTGCTTGTGTTTTATGACTGCATTCTACTTATACTTCTGTGACTTCCACCTAACATGCCCTATCCCCACAGACTCCTTTCCTAAGAAAAACTGTCCCTTGCCTGGTGAGATCATAGTTTACACCATAAAAGTGAAAGTCATTCAACTCGACTCAGAAACTCGAGTCTGACTCTGCGATCCCATGGATGATACAGTTCATGGAATTTTGGAATTTTCCAGGCCAGAATACTGGAGTGGATAGCCACTCCCTTCTCCAGGGGATCTTCCCAACCCAGGGACAGAACCCTCGTCTCCCTCATTGCAGGCGATTTCTTTACCATCTAAGCCACCAGCCCTTACACCATGAAAGGATGCCCTTTGTCACAAGGGGCTAAACCAGGAGTGGATGGAACTCTGATTTCAGCAACCAATCAAGAAGTCAAACAGTCAAACATGACATTAAGCGCTACCAAAACAGACAGATTTTATGTAGGTGTATTTCTTTTGTAAGTTGAATTTGTTGGTGTTGAGGGAATGTGACAAATCCTTACAAACTACAAAATCAAGTCCGCTTTAGTTTAAGGATACACTCTTCAATTATATCTTAGGAACCAGCGCAACAGAAATCAGAGCAGCAGCTTTTTCTATTTAAGTTAAAGACGAACTGTCTGCCTTCTATTCCTATCATCTCACACCTCCTTGTGGCCAATGGAAGTTCCCTCCACATTCTAGCAGTAATGGATTCCTGTTTTTTTCATGATGTTGTGAGTTTTGTTTCCTTTTGTGTGTGTTTGTAGAGACTATTAATAGTTGCATGCTGAGGAAAGCTCATCAAGGACTATTAGAAAAACAGCCTTGTAATTAGGAAAACTCCTTTTCTGGAACTGTCTTCTACCTAAATAGATACTTCTCCAGAGAAAGGCATCTATTTACAGATGACCAATAGACACATGAAGATATGTTCAACATTGCTAATTATTAAGGAAATGCAAATCGAAATTACAATAAGGTGCCACCTCACATTAGTCAGAATGGCCACCATTAAAAAAGCCTACAAATAACAAATGCTAGAGAGCGTGGAGAAAAGGGAACCCTTCTACACTGTTGGTAGGAATGTACATTGATGCAGCCACTATGGAAAACAGTATGGAGGTTCCTCAAAAACTAAAAATAGAGTTGTCATATGATCCAGCCAGCCCATTCATGGGCATATATCTGTAGGAAGCTCCAATTCGAAAAGATCCATGCACCTCAATGTTCATTGCAGCACTGTTTACAATAGCCCAGACACAGAAGCAAACAAAATGTCCATCAAGAGATGATTAAAAAACATGTGGAACAGGGGCTTCCCTCATGGTCCAGTGGTTAAGAGTCTGCTTTGCAAAGCGGGGGACACCAGTTTGATCCCTGGTCTGGGAACATCCCCCAAGCTGTGGAGCAACTAAGCCTGGGCACCACAGCTACTGAGCCTGAGCTCTAAGTCCTCGAGCCACAGCTGCTGAAGCATGTGGACCTGGGGCCCATGCTCCACAAGAAGAGAGGCAATGAGAAGCCTGCACACCACAACGAAGACTAGCCCCATTCTCCACAATCAGAGAAATCCCACACGCAGCAATGAAGACCCACCACAGCAAACTAATAAAATACATAAATAAATCTTTTTTTTTTTTTAGGAAAAAAGAAGATGTGCTACATATATGCAATGGAATATTACTCAGCCATAAAAAAGAACAAAATAATACCATTTGCAGCAACATGGGTGGACCCAGAGATTATCATCATGAGTGAAGTAAGTCAAAAAAAGAAAGACAACTACCGTATGATATCACTTATATATAGAATCTAAAAATACGACACAAACTTATTTACAAAGCATAACACAGAAAACAAACATCATCACCAAACAAAAAAGTGGTGGGGAAGGGATAAATTAGGAGTTTGGGATTAGCAGATACAAACTACCATATATAAAACAGATCAAAAAAAAGGGCCTACTGTATAGCACAGGGAATTATACTCAATATCTTGTAATAAACCATTATGGAAAAAATATGAAAAAGAATGTATATGTATACATATACATATAACTGAATCACTGCTGTATACCAGAATCTAACACAATACTGTAAATCAACTATAAAAATAATAAAATATTTAATAAAAAATTAAATAAATAAAATAATACAAATAAAATATACAAATTTTAAAATGAAAATAGAACTGTTTTCTTTGGAAAATCTTGTCCTTGCTCAAATGGAAAATGGTGCACAACTTTGATATTTGCAGGGGACTGTCCAGACCCCCTTGTGCATCTCCATAGAGCTGTGACTGCCTTTGACTGTAAAAGCTATGCATGCCCTGTGCACACAGTTCCAAACTGGGACTCAGCATTATAATAAATTACTCCATGTCATTATTTTTGGCAGCTGTCTTCTAAAATTTATTTGGTTTGCATCCAGTCATTCCATTTTCCAGATAAATTTCTTTGGTCATTCAAGGGATACATTTTGCATATAATTCATCTGGCATGTTCTACGGAAAATATGTCACTTGTGAAAATAAATTATGGAAAGCCTCAAATCAAATATCTCTGAGTTAGTATTGACTGAATTTATGTGTGTATATATATATATATATTTGAAGTATAATTGAATGAATTCAAAGCTAAAGTGAAAGCCATTGTTTTGTTCTAAGAAGCTTGACAGAAATGTTAAGAAATTGTTGAAACAATAGCTTTTGACCAAGCAAAGTGCCAAACTGATTCTTAAACTTTGATTGATGGATGAGGAAGAAGATTAACAACATAGTTTACATACTTGTGAGCATAAAATTTTAGTTCTATCTTTGTGTATTCTGTGCCATGCTGCCCATAAAGTTAGATCTCTTCTAAAGTCCACTTGGATTCCGAAGTCCATTTGGAAAGAACGAAGAGCTTTCCTATAATATTAACAAGATTTTTTAAAAATAGTTTCAAGACTTTGAATTATAAGGGTCCATAAATATTTATTAGGAAACTCTATTTTTAGTGTCAGAGAAGGCGATGGCAACCCACTCCAGTACTCTTGCCTTGAAAATCCCATGGATAGAGGAGCCTGGTGGGCTGCAGTCCACGGGGTCGCTAGGAGTCAGACACGACTGAGCGACTTCACTTTCACTTATCACTTTCATGCACTGGAGAAGGAAATGGAAACCCACTCCAGTGTTCTTGCCTGGAGAATCCCAGGGACGAGGGAGCCTGGTGGGCTGCCGTCTATAGGGTCGCACAGAGTCGGACACGACTGAAGCGACTTAGCAGCAGCAGCAGCAGCATTTTTAGTGTATTTGTTGTAAAAATACTGTATTCAATTACTGACATTTGTAAACTATTCTATCAACTTTGAGAAGTTTAACCCACTCTGATAGCACCAAGTTATGTCCTGGTTTTTTTTTTTTTTTTTTTGGTTGCACCACATGACTTGTGGCATGTTGGTTCCCCAGACAAAGGTCGACCTCTTGCCCTCTTCAGTGGAAGAGCAGAGTCCCAATCACTGGACCACCAGGGAAGTCCCGAGAGCAAAGTTGGTTTTTCATTTATCTATTTATTTAATTTACTTGTTGTGCTGGATCTTCGCTGCCGCCCTCAAGCTTTTCTCTACTGGTGGCGAGTGGGGCTATGTTCCAATTGCCGAGCTCAAGCTGCTCATCGTGGTGGCTTCTCTGGCTTCGGAGCATGGGCTCTGGGGTGTGTGGGTGGGCTTCAGTAGTTCAGGCACATGGGCTCAGTGATTGCGGCTCCCAGGCTCTGGAGCAAAGATTCAACAGTTGTGGTAGCTGGGTTTAGTTGCTCTGCCATATATGAGATCTTCCGAGATCAGAAATCAAATCCATGTCTCTTATGTTGGTAGGTGAATTCTTTACCACCGAGCCACCATGGAAGCCTCCAAGAGAATTTTTTTGAGGAGCTTTATTTCTCTCTTTCAGAGTCATAGTTTTTCAGTTCTTATACACTTGCTCCCTTAAACAAAGTGTATAGAAAACACACATCTCTTTTTGTCGTCCCAGTAACATCAGTATGAACAGAGAACACACAGCCAGCTAGACACAGAAGCTCACTGTTTATAGAGCTTACTCACACTGAATTATCTCTTTTAATCTTCACCATGTCTGTCAGGTGGGTCCTCCCAGATCCATTTTGGGAGTTGAGAACAGACTGAACAGAAGGTGAGATAAACTGCTTAAGGTGTTCCAGCTGGTAAGTGTACGGTCAAGGCTTAAATTCCTATGATCCAACTCCAAGTCCTATTCCACTCACATATTGTCCAATCATCACCGTGATCATCCATGGGTACCACAGACCCACGTGGGGATGCCCTTCACCCTTGCTCTAAAATAACCCCCAACAACAGCTGTATTTGATTTCTAGCTCCAGATTTCCTTAGTTTTTCTACTTACTTCCCTGCTATCAGGCTGTCTTCTCTAGAGCATCATTGAGTGTTCTCTTGGTTCACTGGCCTTAATTTCTTCAGTTGTAAGAATAATACAAACTTTATTCAAACACAACGTCAAAATAGAGTAAAAACGTCCTTCCTGAGGATTGGATGCATCTCTCATACAAAAAGTGCTTAGTCACTTACAGACGGAGTTGGAAACTTTGCAAAGTTCTTCACCAAAACTGGAGGTCCCTGGTGTCTGCATACATGATAGACATTTGAGTGTTCATTGAATTAAGCTGACTTGATAGTCCACTCCTTAAAGGTAGACTTGTGTAAGAGTTCTGTGCAGGACAAGGGTCCTCTTCTTCTCCATTTCTGATGGTTTTGTGTTTTATTAAGATAGAATCACAGCCACTTATGCATTCTTCATCCACACCTTCACACTAAAGGTGATGCTGAAAAGGATTAGGAGGACAATCCCAAACCAAAATTTAAAAAGAGCTAAAGCTCTGATAATGGAAAGGAGATGCTTTAAGCCTCTCTTGGCTAATGCACACTCAAAGCCAATTTCAACTTCTGTCATGGACCAGCCTGATTCCAAACAACACCTGGGCAATCCAGAGTTAAATGTCTGAACATCTGCAAGGTCAAAACTCAGGCTAATGAGTTGATAATTGCTGAAACAGGCAATGCAGACATGGTGGTTTGCCAAACGGCTTTCTCTACTTTCAAATAGGATGAAATTTTTCAGAATAAAAGATTTGTTGTTGTAAGAGTTTGGCTAAATCTCAAGAAAGGAAAGATAAAACTCTGAAACATTAGAATCACATTTCAGCATCCTGAGTCCAGCTCCTCCCTGTGGGCTGTGCGATTGCATTTAGCATAGGGATGTTGTGGAAAACACTGCATGTACATCACCAGGTCCCTGTATATGAAGTCCCCCTCCAGAAATTCATTTCACATCCAAGTGCAGGAAAAGCTCTGCTTGGCCTAAGGAACTGACATGGCTTCTTCTGAGGACAAAAAGAATCACAAAAGGGAGAGTATTTCCCTCTGAACAACCCAGTTGTCTTTTTTTTTTTTTTTTTTTTTTAAAAAAAAAAAAAGAGGCTCAGTCATTCTAATATCAAGGGAAGGCGTGACCATGTCTCAGCTTGCCCAGCATGCCAGGGTCATAAGTAGGGCACACCCAGCCCAGGTCACAGCTGGAATTCCTGCTTACAGAGCTCTGGGTGAAAATTCAGAAGATCTCCTAAACCAGTATTCCATACACACCAAGGTCAAGAAGTATAGTCTATTTCCTAAGGATGGAAAGCTCTGGAATATGTTTGCTCCCACAGTTAATAGAGGAGCTCCAGCTGAGCTATTTCAAACCCTAAAACATGATACTATGAAAGTGCTGCACTCAATATGGAAATTAGAAATTTGGAAAACTCAGCAGTGGCTACAGGACTGGAAAAGTTCAGTTTTCATTCCAATCCCAAAGAAAGGCAATGCCAAAGAATACTCAAACTACTGCACAATTGCACTCATCTCACACGCTAGTAAAGTAGTGCTCAAAATTCTCCAAGCCAGGCTTCAGCAATACCTGAACTGTGAACTTCCTGATGTTCAAGCTGGTTTTAGAAAAGGCAGAGGAACCAGAGATCAAATTGCCAACATCCACTGGATCTGGGAAAAAGCAAGAGAGTTTCAGAAAAACATCTATTTCTGCTTTATTGACTATGTCAGAGGATGATATGGTTGGATGGCATCACTGACTCAATGGACATGAGTTTGGGTGGACTCTGGGAGTTGGTAATGGATGGGGAAGCCTGGCATGCTGCAGTCCATGGGGTCACAAAGAGTCAGACACAGCTGAGTGACTGAACTGAACTGACTGAATAGAGGAGATCATCCATGAAGATGATCCCCTCAGTAAGGGCTTTCTGTAGCTCCTTGATCAAGTGCTTATGTTGCTCTAAATGGACTTCAGGCAAGGAAGGTGATGAGTCCTAACTCATAGAACAATTCAGCATCATATTCTAGCCTGAGGTGTCCATCATCCCAAATGCACTGACCCAGAATCTATGGAGGTGGAGATCACAGAAGCCTCATCCTTGCCATTCTAAGCCAAGGACCTATTATTCCAACTTGAGGAACTAGAGCAGCTGCTCATTCAGTTCTGAAAGTACATAGTTGACAAGCACTAAAACTTTGATAAAAGTGGTAACTATAGCACACATTTTCATTTCATTAAGTATAGATGAGCTATAACTAAAGAGTCAGACAGTCTAGCATGTTCTTTTAGACACATGAAATTTAGACTTTTACTAAACCCAGATTTATCATTTCAAGGGACAGAAATGGTTATTCTGACATAAAATTTTAAGAGACTATCTGAGAATTCTATTTAGGATGCTAAAGTCCCTATAAATGTCTTTTCCTGATCCCAGGCCACACAAGAACACCTGGAGTCCAGCCATAGAGACAAACTGTTGCTTCTTATTGGGAACACAGTGAACCATCTCAAAGGAAAACTCATTATGAATTACATTTTTAAAATTCTGGTCCATTGGCTGGGTCTTACTGTTCTATTATTCACATTTAAACAATGTACTCTCGTTGCTTATAGCTCATAATCTTATTTTCCCATTAGTCTTAAATATACTATTGCTCTTCTCTTTGGGTCATTAATTGCAAATGTAGCAGCTTACTTTTTAAATAAAACATGCAGATCATCCAAACATTGAATTCAAGACTTGACATTCATGAATTCCTAGAATTCATTTCTTTAGCTTAAACAGTAAGTTCTAAAAAAATAGAAATGATAATGAATGAGACAGCCATGCTCTTTCCTTGCAAAAGACTTTGAAGTTTACTTAATTACACAAGGGAGAAGAAAGTAAATGTCTTTCAGAACATTTTGTAGAAGACTTCTTGAAATTGGATATATAGGTTGGCAGAATGGAAGTGTTCACAAGCAGTTTCCCAGGCTAGGAACAAGGACACAGACTTAGAGAAGAGACTTATGGACACTGCAGAGACAGGAGATGATGGGACAAATAGAGAGCCTAACGTTGAAAACATATATATTACCATATGTAAAATAGATGGCTAATGGGAAGCAGCTGTATACACAGAGAGCTCCACCTGGTGCTATAAGACAACCCAGAGGGGTGGGATGAGATGGGAGGTGGGAGGGAGGTTCAAGCAGGAGGGGACACATGTATACCTATGGCTGATTCACGCTGATGTATGGCCAAAACCACCACAACATTATAAATCAATTATCTTCCAATTAAAATAAATTTTAAAAGAACAGTTTCCAACCAAATCACTGTAACTTATGTGCTCTCAGCATACACTGCTGCTGCTGCTGCTAAGTCGCTTCAGTCATGTCCGACTCTGTGCAACCCCACAGACGGCAGCCCATTGGGCTCCGCCATCCCTGGGATTCTCCAGGCAAGAACACTGGAGTGGGTTGCCATTGCCTTCTCCAATGCCTGAAAGTGAAAAGTGAAAGTGAAATCACTCAGTCATGTCTGACTCAGCGACCCAATGAACTGCAGCCTACCAGGTTCCTCCATCCATGGGAGTTTCCAGGCAAGAGTACTGGAGTGGGATGCCATTGCCTTCTCCAGAGCATACATTAGGCATAAGATTTTCACATAATCAGCCTTGATCTCCAGTTGACCAACATCTGTATATTTATTTGCTGCAAAATTCTAATTCACTAACAAAAGTAGTGTTTGACTTTTTTTTTAAATGGATGTCATTGAAAATTCGTCTTCTATTGAATTTCCTGGAAAAACAAATCCACCTGATCCCACAAGTAATTGACACACCATTCTACTTTTCTTATTTTAAAATTCAATTTAGCCTCCTAGTTATTTCCTTTGCTACATCAAAAGAAAATGATAAAGAAAAAGCTTTAATAAAATGGACATTTTGATGTATAAATTATTGATGAGATGGATTCACTGAAGAATAAAGAAGCTTCCCAACGTCTTCTTCAGGTTCCCTGGGCAGGAAAACTCACTATGAATTGCGTTTTGAAATGTAAAGCAAAGATGAATAACCAGGGATAACTTTTCTCTCACGATGAAAAGTCAATGGGGACAGGGCAGGGTTTAAAACCATCATTTACTGCAGAAAGCTTCCATCATATACCAACTACCCTGTAAGGATTCACTTAATCTTCACAGCCATCTTGCAGGATGGGTATTGTTTTTCTGTTTCACAAATGAGGAAACAAATTGGCGAATGGAAGCTGTCTGCTCAAAGTCATACAGCTACTCAGAGGCAGAGGAAGGTAGATTTGGTCTCCTTCCAAAGAGATCTTTACAATTTAACATATTGAGAAAAGCAAGGAATTGAGTTACAAACAATGAGCGGCAGGGTTCAAACAACATTCTGAGAAAAGGGATGAGGGCAGCCTTTGCCCATTGAGAGAGAACCTAAAGGGGATGATCTCCAATAGCCTCTTCAGCTTTCACATCTGCTGGACCTGGGTTTCAGTCCCAAATAAACCATAAACCCCTAATGTCACTATCCTCCTCCAAGTGATTCCACGTCACTTTATTCAGGCACTAAGCCATGTCTGACCCTCGGCGATCCCATGGACTGGAGCCCAATAGGCTCCTCTGTCCTCCACTATCTCCCTGAGTTGGCTCAAATTCATGACCATTCAGTGAGTGATGCTATATGAGACTGGGTTGCCATTTCCTTCTCCAGGGGATCTTCCCAACCCAGGGATCAAACTGGAACCTCCTGCACCTGCATTGGCAGGTGGATTCTTTACCACTGAGCCATCAGAGAAGCCCATTCCATGCCACACTGGGGTGCTAACAACCATCTTGTGGGTTTCTTTCCTGTTCTTGCTATTAGTTTGACAGCAATATCAAATGGCAGGGCTGCCAAAACAGAGAAGCAAGGCTGGGTGGCTTAAACAACAGAAATTTATTTTCCACAATATGGGGGCCTGGGAAATCCAAGGTGTCTATAGGGTTGATTTCTTTAAAGATCTCTCTTCTTGGCTTATAGACGGCCCTCTCTCCCTAAGCCTTCACGTGATACTCTCTCTGTTTATGTCTATGTCCTAACCTCCTTTTTTTTAATAAGGACATCAGTCATTATCCTAAGGGCTTTGCAAAATGCAGATACCCTCACTGTTACCGTTATTCCGATTTTAGGTTTGAGAAAATGGAGGCACAGACATGGTAAGTAAATGGACCAGGTTCTGCCAGCTAATCAACTGAAGTGTTAAAACGTGAACCCAGGAAATCTGGTTCCAGGATCTCCCCTCTATATAAAAGAAACTACAGTCAAACTGAACCGCAGATGACCATGTAGTGTAGTGAGAAAAAAACACTACATGACCTGCTGAGATGCTATTCCTGGTTCTTCCATCTCTGACTTTGGGCAAGAAACTTACATTATTTATGACTTGATTTCCTGTTGGACCTCAGGTCAATAAAAAGGAGAAAATGAAAGTAGATGTGCTATAACCCAAAGATTCTATTATTTATGTTGCTGGCTTTAAAAATTTAACTGTTGTAATATCTAAAGTTACACAAAGGATACTAGAGAACCCTTATCCAATAATGAAAGGGTTTAGCACAGCCACTTAACAGATAAAATGACTGTATCAGTGACACAGGAGGAGTGAGGGGCTGGGCCCTAGTCTCAGTTCCTATTTGAGTCAAGTGATGAAAATCAACAAATCAATTAACCAGCTGGATTCAGGGACCAGGATACACAAATGGAGACTAGAAATTAGGCTTGAGTAAGATCATCAAAGCCACCTTCCCTTATGGCTCAGCAGTAAAGAATCCACCTGCAGTGCAGGAAGCTGGAGTTCAGTCCCTGGGTTGGGAAGATTCCCTGGAAATGCTATGGACAGAGGATCCTGGGATGCTACAGCCCATGAAGTCACAAGAGTCAGACACAACTTAACGACTAAACCACCACCACCAAGCTCATCAAAACCCTCAGTCTCTTTTTTTCCATTAAGACTGCCCTGAAAGTGAAGTGGAAATCAAAGTCACTCAGCTATGTCTGACTGTGATCCCCATGGACTACAGATCCCGTGGAATTCTCCAGGTCATAATACTGGAGTGGGTAGCCTTTCTCTCCTCCAGGAGATCTTCCCAACCCAGAGATCAAAGCCAGATCTCCTGCATTGCAGGCGGATTCTTTACCAGCTGAGCCACAAGGGAAGGCCAAGAATACTGGAGTGGGTAGCCTATCCCTTCTCCAGCAGAACTTCCTGATCCAGGAATCAAACCGAGATCTGCATTGCAGGCGGATTCTTTACCAACTGAGCTCTCAGGGGAGCCAGCAGGATTGCACTGGCCCTTCACAGATCTTGGAGACAGGGACGGGCAACCCCTCAAATGGATGTGGGGACCAGGCAGGAGGTGCACTTGCACGTGGTCCAGATAAAGTGTACAGATCCTTACAGAGAACCCCAGCCCCTTGTCCTGCCTGTTCAAACAGTCTGATTGCTCTAGGTCTATCTATAGGTCAGTCCTGAGCAGAAACTTTTGTTCTTTTGAGGATGAACTGTTGAGTTCTCAAGACCTTTGTCACCATCTGACAGTCAAGACCCCAAGATGGGGAGACAGACTCCCCCCATGGGCACCTGCTTCAGTGCTCCTCTCCTAGCACATCCCTCTTGCATGTGGTCCCTCTTTCATGTTTCCTCTCTCCATCTCCATCCTCCATCCCTGTTTCCTATTTATCCTCATTCTCTTTGGACTCCACACAAATGGGCTACTATGTTTACAGACCATGGCTAACCCATCACACTTCCCAGTTCCCATCTTTAGCCAGTATGAGCCTTCCTCTATACATTTGTAACTTTAACCTATGCGTACTCTTCCATACCTGGAATTCTCCTTTGCCTCAGCCTTCAGATCTACTTTCCTCTTAGTAGGTTATTTTATAGTTCACATGCTTTTGTGGATAATCACAATGCAGGGGGCCCTGGTTTGATTCCTTAATCAGGAAGATCCACTGGAGAAGGGATAGTCTACCCACTCCAGTATCCTTGGCCTTCCTTTGTAGCTCAGCTGGTAAGGAATCTACCTGCAGTGTGGGGGGCCTGAGTCTGATCTTCAGGTTAGGAAGACCTGCTGGAGAAGGGAGAATCTACTCACTCCAGTATTCTGGAGAATTCCATGGAGTCGCAAAGAGCCAGACATGACTGAGTGACTTTCACTTTCACAAATCCAACCCAAAATGAGAGACTGTAGGTAAACGAAAAAGTAAAACACAGCAGAGTTGGTAGGATCATCAGTGCAGGCTTCTTTAGGGAAGATGAATGCAATTCTTCATCCCCTTGCTCTCATATTGAAATAAGAATGCACACATGAATCTAGATTCATCTTATTATTATTATTGGTATCATAGTCGGAACTCCAAGAAGTTGTCTTGATTATATAATCCCTGACACCACAGCATTTAATTAAAATTATTTCCTCAGTATTACAGGGGGAAAATCTTTTCATTTTATTGTCAGTGATTTTATTTATAGAGAGTCCCTGATCTGATGGATGTTTTTCTTTATTGAATTTACACTCACACAAACTGAAGTAACACCAGCAGAGGTGGGAAGGTCTTATCATTCATTTTAATTAAATCTTATCTCGCTAAATGCTTGCTGCTTTCCTGATTTTCACACTGAACAAAAGGCAGGTTATATCTAATAGATGTGTTTCTCCAGGATAATTAGAAAAGAATGATTCTAACAATTTCCAGAAGAAGCTCATCAAAAGCTCTAACTCAAGGGTGGCAAAAATATTAGGTAAGTTCATGAGCAAGGTGAATCTTGCTTGCTTCGAACTACTTTTATTAATGTATAATATTCTCATGAATGTTCTCCATCCTCCATCCCTGTTTCTTGTTTATCCTCATTCCCTTTGGACTCCACACATATGGGCTACTGTGTTCACTGACCATGGCTGACCCAACACACTTCCCAATTCCTATATTTAGCCAGTACATGAGTCTTCCTCTATACATTTGCAACTTTAACCTGTTTTCTCTTCTATTAAACCTAGAATTCTCCTTTGCCTCAGCCTTCAGATCTACTTTCCTCTCATGCCAAAGAATGTGTGAAGTACCACCCGATTGAACTCATCTCAAACACTAGCAAAGTAACGCTCAAAATTCTCCAAGTTAGGCTTCAACAGTACATGAACTGAGAACTTCCAGATGTTTAAGCTGGATTTATAAAAGGCAGAGGTATCAGAGATAAAATTGCCAACATCCGCTGCATCATAGAAAAAGCAAGAGAATTCCGGAAAAACACCTACTTCTGTTTCATTGACTACGCTAGAGCCTTTGTGTGGATCACAACAAACTGTGGAAAAAACTTCAAGAGATGGGAATACCAAACCACCTTATCTGCCTCCTGAGAAACCTGTATGCAGGTCAAGAAGCAACAGTTAGAATCAAACATGGACCAATGGACTGGTTCCAAATTGAGAAAGGAGTACATCGAGCTGTATATTGTCACCTTGCTTATTTAACATCTATGCAGAATACATCATGCGAAATGCTGGGCTGGATGAAGCACAAGCTGGAATCAAGGTTGCCGAGAGAAATATCAATAACCTCAGATATGCAGATGATATCACCCTTATGGCAGGAAGTGAAGAGAAACTAAAGACCCTCTTGATGAAAGTGAAAAAGGTGGCTTAAAACTCAACATTCAGTGAAGATCATGGCATCTGGTCCCATCACTTCATGGCAAATAGATGGGGATACAATGGAAACAGTGACAGACTTCATTTTCTTGAGCTCCGAAATCACTGCAGATGGTGAATATAGCCATAAAATTAAAAGACGCTTTCTCCTTGGAAAAAAAAGCTATGACAAACCTAGACAGAGTTTTAAAAAGCAGAGACATCACTTTGGTGACAAAGGTCCGACTAGTCAAAGCTATCGTTTTTCCAGTGGTCATGTATGGATGTGAAGTTGGACCATAAAGAAAGCTGAGCACCAAAAATTGATGCTTTGAACTGTGGTGTTAGAGAAGACTCTTGAGAGTCCCTTGGACTGCAAGGAGATCCAACCAGTCCATCCTAAAGGAAACCAGTCCTGAATATTCACTGGAAGGACTGATGTTGAAGTTGAAGCTTCAATACTTTGGCAACCTGATGTGAAGAACTGACTCATTGGAAAAGACCCTAATGCTGGGAAGGGTTGAAGGTGGGAAGAGAAGGGGACGACAGAGGATGAGATAGTTGGATGGCGTCACTGACTCGATGGACATGGATTTGAGCAGGATCCTCATATTGGTGATGGCCAGGGAGGCCTGGTGTGCTGCAGTCCATGGCGTTACAGTCAGACATGGCTGTGCAACTGAACTGACTGATTGATTCTCATGAAGTAATTTCTTTCGGGTGATAATGTAGTTCTCCAATTCTGAATCAGAGAAAATCTGCATATAAATTTTGAATGTAAGAACACTAATACTGTTCAGATCTTCTTTTCAAAAGTTTCTTGGTTAATATATTTTAACCATTTTGATAGTTGAAGTTTCTTTTCTAATTCATTTATGACTCTTACAATAGGATACTGGATTTAGGGGGTTTTTTGGAAAAAAAAAATAAGAAACTAGTGCTTAATTCCTTAGAGTCTCAGGATCACCAACATCAGGGGGGTAGAAATGAAATGTCCATGTCACAGTTCAGTTCAGTTTAGTCGCTCAGTCATGTCCAACTCTTTGTGACCCCATGAATCGCAGCACGCCAGGCCTCCCTGTCCATCATCAACTCCTGGAGTTCACTGAGACTCATGTCCATCAAGTCAGTGATACCATCACAAGCCATCTCATCCTCTGTCGTTCCCTTTTCCTCCTGCCCCCAATCCCTCCCAGCATCAGAGTCTTTTCCAATGAGTCAACTCTTCACATGAGGTGGCCAAAGTACTGGAGTTTCAGCCTTAGCATCATTCCTTTCAAAGAAATCCCAGGGCTGATCTCCTTCAGAATGGACTGGGTGAATCTCCTTGCAGTCGAAGGGACTCTCAAGAGTCTCCTCCAACACCACAGTGCAAAAGCATGAATTCTTCAGCACTCAGCTTTCTTCACAGTCCAACTCTCACATCCATACTTGACCACTGGAAAAACCACAGCCTTGACTAGACGGACCTTTGTTGGCAAAGTAATGTCTCTGCTTTTCAATATACTATCTAGGTTGGTCATAACTTTTCTTCCAAAGAATAAGCGTCTTTTAATTTCATGGCTGCAGTCACCATCTGCAGTGATTTTGGAGCCTCCCAAAATAAAGTCTGACACTGTTTCCACTGTTTCTCCATCTATTTCCTATGAAGTGATGGGACCAGATGCCATGATCTTTGTTTTCTGAATGTTGATCTTTAAGCCAACTTTTTCACTCTCCTCTTTCACTTTAGGCTTTTTAGTTCCTTTTCACTTTCTGCCATAAGGGTGGTGTCATCTGCATATCTGAGGTTATTGATATTTCTCCTGGAAATCTTGATTCCAGCTTGTGCTTCTTCCAGCCCAGCATTTCTCATGATGTACTCTGTATATAAGTTAAATAAGCAGGTGACAGTATACAGCCTTGACATATTCCTTTTCTTATTTGGAACCAGTCTGTTGTTCCATATCCAGTTCTAAATGTTGCTTCCCGACCTGAATATAGGTTTCTCAACAGGCAGGTCAGGTGGTCTGGTGTTCCCACCTCTTTCAGAATTTTCCACAGTTTATTGTGAATGTCACAAGAAGCCCTTAAATAACACAGATCCACATAAGTGCTAGAAAAAACCTTCATCTCACTTCCTGGTTTCTGTGCACAGGCTCTGATAAAGGCTGATACACCTAGCAGTGTTGTTATACATGATAGTTCCCAGTGAAGAGGCCAATCTGAAATAATTTTCTCTAATTATTATTTTTGAATGCTGTGTTAGAAAGGAAAAATAAAAATCCATGAGTGAGCTCCAGTTTCTCTCTTCTCTGCTGCTGCTAAGTCGCTTCAGTTGTGTCCGACTCTGTGCGACCCCA
>SJYC01025148.1:0-42158 GCA_006408675.1 Madoqua kirkii | reverse complement strand
ACAGACCTTAGCTATAGAATGAGTTCAAGGTCATTTACGTCATCTGATGAGCACCTCTTCTAGGGCTTCTCAGCCTCTTCTGAAATAAGACTAGTTTTGAACTTTCTTAGAAGTCCAGTGGTTAAGACTTCTCCTTCCATCGCAGGGAGCACAGGTTCGATCCCTGGTCAGGGAATGAAAACCCTACATACTACACAGTGGAGCCAAAAACCAAATGTAAAACTAGTAGTTTTGTTTATTTGGAATATAACATCCATCTCAGAAGAATGGCTCATCACTTTCCCCTGTTTCTAAGCTTAGGAAGAACTGGAAACTGAACGTGAGACTCTGATGCTGACCAATCTGACAAATCTCAGCCCCCCCCACCCCAAATCCAGATCTCAGTTTTCAGATCCAACACCTCCAGCTGGATTCGAGAATTACCTACTCTTCTCTGGCTTACTAAAATCAGCCCCTGCTTAAGTTAAGTTATTCCAGTTTTAATAATAGATAATGCCTTAATGTGGTACCATTTTAGGGACATTTGCATTTAAATAGGAAATCATGCCTTTATTACGAGGAATTAAGCTCAAATACTAAGATTCTAGGCATCCCGCCAGGCTGGTTCGTCAAGGAAATTTGGGATGAAGGGACCTTCCTAGATGTCCTTGACTGTGTGCCTGTGCGAGGTTGCTCAGTTGTGTCCAGATCTTTGCGACCCCATGGACTGTGGCCCGCCAGGCTCGTCTGTTCATGGGATTCTCCAGGCAACAATACTGGAGTGGGTTGTCATTTTCTCCTACAAAGGATTTTCCTAACCCAGGGATCAAACTGGCAGGGTTTTTTTGTTTATTTGTTTGTTCATTTGTTTACCACCAAGCCACCTGGGAAGAACTCGGAAGCCCCCGATGTCCGTGAACCCTACACTCACTCAGTCTGCTCTCCAGTCCACTGCCTTCTGTCCAAAGCATGGGCAACTAAACTGCACCCATGTCTCTGGGTGTTATACTGGAGTGGGTTGTCATTTTCTCCTACAAGGGATTTTCCTAACCCAGGGATCAAACTGGCAGGGTTTTTTTGTTTATTTGTTTGTTCATTTGTTTACCACCAAGCCACCTGGGAAGAACTCGGAAGCCCCCGATGTCCGTGAACCCTACACTCACTCAGTCTGCTCTCCAGTCCACTGCCTTCTGTCCAAAGCATGGGCAACTAAACTGCACCCATGTCTCTGGGTGTGTGTGTGTGTTAGTCACTCAGTTGTGTCCGACTCTTTGCGACCACATGGACTGTAGCCCACTAGGCTCGTCTGTCCATGGGATTCTCCAGGCAAGAATACTGGAGTCGGTAGCCATTCCCTTCTCCAGGGGATCTTCCCAACCCAGGGAATGAACCCGGATTTCCTGCATTGCAGGCAGATTCTTTATGGTCTGAGCCACCAGGGAAGCCTCTATCCATGCCTAGTTACATTTTTTTTAAGTACTTTTAAAATTCAGTTCAAAATAAAGATCCTCATAATTAAAAACAAAAGCTATCTCATACTACTACTGCTGGCTGGTAACTAGGTTGTGTTGTTTATTATTGCTCCTCTTGAGGAACCATTATATATTCATGAGTCTTTCTGGATAAAATTGATATTTGTCAGCAATTTTATTTTTAACTGCAAAATTAAAAATACACAGAGTTAAACAGCTCTTCAAAACAATGGATAACAATTAAGACAAACAACCAATCACTCATTTTTTGTGGTCAACTGCATCCTCTTTTGTCTCAGCACAGATCTTAAAGACAAAATAAAACCAAAAACACTAATACATAGAGCATATGCTGGTGACTTGGATTCGGAAATTCAAGTATCAGCTTTCTCCCAACAATTTTCTTTTAAAATGAGAACTCTGAGAAAGAAATTAAATGTGAGTCTAGCCCTGAATGTATTCCACTAAAATCAATTAAAATCTGTCATGCAGACCAGAAGCATTCCTGGGTTGTTCAAAAGAGGATAAGGGTAGGCAGAGAGATCCAAAGATAACAGGGTTGAATGCCAAGAGCAACAAGGGCCACAGGAAGGAGGCTCTTGATGGAGACAACAGATGCCACTCTCATCGTTTGTGTATCGCATCACCTTTTATTTTAAAAGGACTTTAAAAAATGATCGCACATGTACGATCTCATTTCAAATTCCAGTAGGATTTTCTCCAGCACCTCTGCGAGACCTGGTCTTACCCAAGATCTCCCACATGCCACGGCCCTGTTATAGGGACATTTCATCTTTCCCATCATCAGACAAGGATACTGAAGCTCTAGAGAATCAAGTGATGCAGCTTCAGTAAGTGCCAGAGTTAGATCTTGACCCCTAATCTGACCTTCGTCCACTGGCCTCCACCTGCCCACAAAGCCTCCTACTTCCTCAGAATGGTCCATGGAAACGTGGAAGCCCGTGCCGACAGCACCTGGACCAAGTACAGGAGCCAGAGCTCTCTTTAAGCACAATGATATCTAGAGCCACCTTGAATTCTCTCTAGATGATAATAATAATAAGGCTGGGTTGGCTTCTCGCTGATCTAAACAAAACTAAAATGCTACTACCTTTGGAAGTACTACAAAATTTTAAAATTTCAGGGACTTTCCTGGTGGTCCAGTGGCTAAGATTCTGCGCTCCCAATGCAAGGGGCCCAGGGTTCAATCCCTGGTCATGGAACTAGATCCCACATGCTGCAACTAAGCGTTCATCTGCCGTAGCTAAATCTCTAGATGATAATAATAATAAGGCTGGGTTGGCTTCTCGCTGATCTAAACAAAACTAAAATGCTACTACCTTTGGAAGTACTACAAAATTTTAAAATTTCAGGGACTTTCCTGGTGGTCCAGTGGCTAAGATTCTGCGCTCCCAATGCAAGGGGCCCAGGGTTCAATCCCTGGTCATGGAACTAGATCCCACATGCTGCAACTAAGCATTCATCTGCCGTAGCTAAAGATCGCACACGCCATAAAGAAGATTGAAGATCCCGCATGTCACAATTAAGATCTGGGGCCGTCAAATAAATAAACATTAAAAACAATCATAAATAAAATGAGATTTCAACCCTTCCTGTCACCCCAACAGCCTCAGTACCCCACACGGTAATTCTTATGAGTCAATGTCATGTCACAGGGCTGTGATGAGCAGAAAACCGTTTCCACCAGGAAACAGCCATGGAACTGATGTCTCACTTAGCATCCTGTGAATTTAAACCAAGCTAAATATAATGGAGTATTTTTGATTAAATTGCAAAACAAATTGTTCTTATGATAGAAATGGAAGCATAATATTATCTAAATATGGAAGTTGCTAAAGTAAATTTTAAAATGTATTATTAATTTATTTTAGCAACTTCAAACAGCCCAGAGGCAAAAGTCAAATTCGTGTACTGCTTCTGATTTTAGATGTCACAATATGAGATTTTTTTTTTTAATCCTGAAAGTCTTCCATGTGTGAAGAAATTCTTAAAATAGAAGATTAAACTTTGGTTTAAAAATCAATAAAATAATTCAAGCTTAAGGAAGGGTGGCTAGATTTTGAGTACAAGTTCTCATAGTCCATGACCCTGGGCTGTGGGCAGCCCCTTCATTAACCTAATCCAAGTTCAAGCTAACCCCATGCATCTTTACTTCAGACTCCTACAAAACTTCTGCCAACAGACTGTGTTCTCATCATTTCAGCTGGTACCTTTCACAACATATAACCCATCCCTTTAATATTAATATGTTAGTTTGGGGACTTTCCCAGTGGTTCACTGGCTAAGACTCCATACTCCCGGTGCAGGAAGCCCAGATTCAAGCCCTACTCAGGGAACTAGATCCCAATGCCACAACTAAGAGTTCTCATGCCCCAGCTAAGACCTCGCACAGCCAAATAAATAAATTAAATTAATACATAGTTTTTAAAAGTACATTAGTTTCCACTAACCATTAATTCCTCTTGCATCAATGTTTAATTTGCTTGATTTATAGAACTTTGTTCAATTCTCCACTCCTGACAACACTTGATGATTACCTAGTACACTTTGCTTACCAGTACTGAAACATACATAAGGCAAACTGAGACCAGATAATAACAAAGAAAAGGATAAAAATAAAATGTGATGAAGAAAGCATATAAAGAAATGGAAACGGTTAATAGGAAAGAAAAACAAAAAACACACCAGTGAATCTGGCCCAAATTGCTGAATTATAACATGGAGACAGAATGAAGGGAAAAAGTGAAATGTTTTTTTTTTCTGCAGATACAGACCTAAACATACATGCATGACTATTTTTGTTGTTGGAGTCACTCCATCGTGTCTTAACTCTTTGCAACCCTATAGACTGCAGCCCATTATGCTGCTCTGTCCATGGAATTCTCCAGGCAAGAATACTGGAGTAGGTGGCCATTTCCTCTTCCAGAGGGTCTTCCTGACCCAGGGATCAAACCTGCATCTCTTGCATTGCAGGCAGATTCTTTAACACTGAGCCACCAGGGAAGCCCCATGACTATCTTGGGCAACTATAAACAATATCATATAAGCTGCTACGGGTATTTTCTCTGTTCACGTGCTTTGTTACACCAGTTTCCTGCCAAAATGTTGTGATGGTGTGAAAACAAGACATGTAACTGGCAGTTCCAATGTCCTACACAGTGATGACCTTTTGATTCTGGACAGCTCTGGAACTTTCCACATTTGCCGGGGCCTCTGCGGACTCCTCAGAAACAGTCACACCAGCATTCTCTGCACCTTTCCCGCCAGCCTAAAGTGTCCCTGTACATAACACACAGTCCCCGCTAAGACACAGCTTGAATTTTCTGTGCAGAACTGTGTAGAAACCAGCCAGAGGCGTGTAGAAGATGGTCTATTACATTCACGGAGATGACCCCAGGGGCCGGCAGTGTCTTGCTCTGCCTCTCTGTTACAAAGCAGTCATATCCAGGGAAAGTGTTCATACTATCCATCCCAGCCCGCTTCTCCATCCTTTATTGACTTGGAAATATCCTGTTTAACTGCAGAATCATCATGAACTAGAAATTCTCCTCCAGCATGAACTTGGAACGGACACATGCTGTGGCTCAATTAAATGCTGATCTTAGCTTCCGAAAGCCCATTACAAGAAAGGAAGTTGAGCACAGAACGAGTTCCCTATTGCTAATGAGTAACAGACACGCAGGTTTGGGCCAGGTTTTCAGGGACTACTCTTGGATACAAGCAGAAAGCAATGTGAGAGAAGAAGCCACATGCAGCTCAGGACAGCCTGACAAGTATTGGGGTAATGCCTGTCTCCTCCCGCCACCCCCCCGCCATGAAGATTGTGGATTTATGGCCAGTTTCCAGTGGAGGCAAGATCTTCTCTAAATCTGCCTTATCTCATGGTCCCTAGAAATACACCAAGCTTCTAAATGGTTTCTTCACCCTGTTTTGTGCAGATGAAACTCCATGTCTGACACTCAGAGGTGCTCACAGAAACGGGATGAGGGATGGAAATGTGGAGAAATAAATGATTCTCTGGGCTTCCCTGATGGCTCAGTGGTGAAGAATCTGCCTGCAGTACCAGAGATGCGGGTTCAATCCCTGGGTCAAGAACATCTACTGGAGGAGAAATGGTAACCTGCTCCAGTATTCTTGCCTAGAAAATTCCATGGACAGAAGAGCCAGGCAGGCTACAGTCCAGAGGGTCACAAAGAGTCAGACATGACTGAGCATGCATGCATGCAAATGACTCCCAAACGGTAAGTGGAATAAACTCCTTTTGTGTGAGCAAGCAAGGCTGATGGTTTTCAGAGCCCTAAAGAAGAGCAGACCCACCAGATGTCACAGGCAAAGCCATTTAGCTGTGTTATTCCCAGGGGCTCCCACTCAGCTCGCTGACTTATGGACTGAAAAACAGGCCAAATGGATAAGCACCTCTTTGGGAGAGGAAAGACAAGGAAAGTAACCCACCAAGTTCTAAAGAGATGGTTTTCTTCTCTGGGGCATAAAGTCTAATCAGAGCCTTATTTCTGTATTTCAAAATAGTTATTAAAATCTAAGAATCATAGTTATCTGTCTCTGATAAAGAATTATAGAATAAATGTCTCTCCTCTTTGTAAAGACTAAGCGCTGTGGGCTTCCCAGGTGGCTCAGTGGTAAATAATCCACCTGCCAATGCAGGAGAAACAGATTCAGTCCCTAATCAGGGACAATCCCACATGCCATAGGGCAACTAAACCTGTGCACTCCAGCTATTGAGCTGGTGCTCAAGAAACCAGAAGCCACAGCTACTGACCTGTGCACCCGAGAGCCTGTGCTCCACGACAGAAGTCACCGTGATGAGAAGTCTATGCACAGCTAGCGAGTAGCCCCTACTCGCTGCAACTAGAGAAAAGCCCACTTAGCAACAAAGACCCAGCACAGCCAAAAATAAACTAAAAATTTTTTAAGATGGAGAGGTGTAACAAACAGAGTATAAAATCAAGGGCTGCAAAAAATAGTCCTGGAACTATTTTATCTTCCAAGTGGGGATGTAACGTACTACATGGTAACTATAGTTAATAACACTGTACTGCATTTCTGAAAGTTGTTAAAAGAACAGACCTTCAAAGTTCTCACCAGAAGAAAAAAAAAATGTGTAACTGCAGTGATGAATTGCAACTATTGTGGATGGATTAAACTGATTGTGACAATCATTTAACAATATCTATATAACCAGATCATTTTGTTGTACACCTGAAAACTAAAGCAATGATGTAAGTCAATTACATCTCCCTAAGTCTGCGGGGTAGTAGCCTCAAAGAACAGTTTTGGGGATATGTGTAAAAGGCTGCCAGCCATACCTGCAGGGTTTTTTCTCTTTCCCTGTGTTCCTCATGTCACCTATACCATGATTTTCTCAAAATTTACTCTAGAATAAAAGAGTCTCAGAGAACTTAGTCCCTTATTGTAACTGATGCCAAAAAAACCCCATGAGAGTGGAGTTTATGAATCTAAATCTCTTCGGAAGATCTTGAGAATGGTGACTTTTAAAGTCTTGGTCTGATTTCTGTAGCATTTCACAAGGTGACCAGCATCTCATCTTAGGTCCCATCCAAGACCCACTGGGTCCAGAGTTGCATTTTTAAAGAAATGTTCATGAGTGCACGTGAAAGCAGGAGAACTGCTGCACCAACAGGTCAAGAGGTCGAATCATCTGAAAGGTTTCAACCTGATGCTCCCTGGTTTTCCTTGAAGTAAACAGTAAAATTTCACATGAAGATGCTAAAAACAGGCACTAAGACTCACTGTTAACACTGAAGGTTCTGCAGAGGCCATACTTCCCAGCAGGGGGAGCCCTGGAGCAAAAGTCCAGAAACCTCCCTTCATTCTCTTCCTGGTTCAATTAATATCATGAATTAGCTCTTGGGCTTTCAGCAAATAGCTTAAATCTCCCTTCGACCTCAGTTTCCTGGTGTTTAAAACAAAATAGGTAGGGAGGCCTCTAAAACCACCCTCCACTCTAAACGTCATAACCCTGGAAATGTCACCAGTGACATATATAATCTTCACCCTAATATATTTGGAATGCCACCAGTCAATAATGCCTCTACGACTGTCTGTTAGCATGGGGGGGATACATTTCAATATTAAAACTCTGATGCCAAATATAAATCTGATGAAACATCTATCCTTTAGGAGAAAATTTTGCAATTTTGAAAATAATTTATATTGACTCAAATATTAATATGTTGTCATATTTCATTGCAGGCAAAGATATGATTATCCTTCTGTCTATTACATAAAAGGCAGCAATGGCTCTTTTTAAACCTTTTTAATTTTGTATGGGAATATAGCTGATTACTAATATGATAGCTTCAGGTGAACAGCGAAGGGACTTAGCCATACATACACATGTATCCATTCCCTCCCAGGGGCTTCCCCGGTAGTTCAGTGGTTAAGAACCTGCCTGCCAATGCAAGAGACGTGAGTTCAATCTCTGGGTTGAGAAGATCCCCTACAGAAGGAAAT
Source organism: Madoqua kirkii (assembly GCA_006408675.1). Classification (NCBI taxonomy): domain Eukaryota; kingdom Metazoa; phylum Chordata; class Mammalia; order Artiodactyla; family Bovidae; genus Madoqua; species Madoqua kirkii. The sequence goes on along the minus strand of SJYC01025148.1, from coordinate 34,194 downwards.
GCCAACTCACTCCATATTCGTGCCTAGGAAACGCCATGAACAGAGGAGCCTGGCAGGCTGCAAGTCGATGGGGTCACAAAGAGTCAGACTTAGAAACTAAACAACAACAACAATCTCCCCCCAAACTCTCCTCCCATCCAGGCTACCACATAACACTGAGCAGAGCTCCCTGTGCTGTATACAAGAGTTCCTTGTAGGAGGTCTATTTAAATATAGGAGTGTGTTCATGTTTATCCCAAGCTCCCCAACTATCCCTTCCCCCATCCTTCCCCCTGTCACCACAAGTTCATTCTCAGAATCTGTGAGTCTCTGTTTGATTTTAATTTCTGTAAGTAAATTCATGTGTATCAATTCTTTTCAGACTCCACATATAAGGAATGTCATATCGTATTTCTCCTTCTCTGTCTGACTTACTTCATTCAGTATGACATTCTCTAGGCCCATCCATGTTGCTGCAAATGGCAATAAGCAATGGTTTTTCATTACATTAGTACCAAGGATTATAATTTAGACACAGGTCCATGGGATTCTAGACGGGCTGATCCTCGACTGTCGAAACAGCAACAGCTTGGCTGCACTACCCTTTATGATCTCTGTATTTAGTATTTAGTATGCTTCCAATATTTATTATTCTATTTTTAGTATCCATAAAAGTCCTTTGTCTCTCAAAGGCCCACAGAGTGGTTTCTGGAAATATAATCTGTGGGAGAAATCCTCTATCTTTTATTAGCACATAAATGTATCTCAGACTCTTTCATTTTGGCCATTAAGCATCTATGCTCTGGGCTTCCCCAGTGGCTCAGCGGTAAAGAATCAGCCTACGATGCAGGAGACACAGGAGACGCGGGTTCGATCCCTAGATGGGGAAGTCCAGAGCATAGATGCTTTCTCTGGCTCACAGATCTATTATTTGGCTCAGAAGTCTTTAATGAGTGCTGTCCATAAGCTATTCATTCAGACTAGAGGAGGGTCCCCCTCCCCTTGGAAGGACAACTTCTTAGAATAAATTAGTCTTTCTTGCTCTGTCGTGCTACTAACCCCTGACTCTTCGAGTCTCTTCCCATCCACTAATATGCTACTCTGACTCTCTCATGCTGTGTTTCATTCCCTACTTAAAGGAGAAATTCCGCTCCAGTGCTGACAGAGCTGTAGGAGACCTAACCCCACCACATACTGAACAGAACTTTTAGAAACAGCTCCACACCCTGACGACCAGCTGCTGTTCTGATGGAGAAGGATACAGTGAATGCCTGCCGGTGATGCTTTGATGGGCTTTCTCGTCTACGCTCTTGCCGTTTCTTTCTCAAAACTCTAAAGAGTCTCAGTTCCTTTCAGAGCTCTCACGAGGGCCTTTCTATTCACTAGTGATGGTGGAGAAAAACAGCTCTCAGAGAAGTGAAGGGCAAACGAACATGGCATCTATCCCTGCCCCCTGGCACGTTGCTCCTTCCTAACCTAAAGAGGAGCTCGCCCGTGGTTTCAAAGCAAGAGGAGGATGGCATCAAAGATTCCATTGGTTCAAATTATTCTGACCTATTTCTTTTTTAAATGATACAGAAAGGATGGGCAACACTGCCTAAAATGCGCCTAAGGGGTTCTGGCAACATTCTGGGTCACACTGTCTATAATGCAGCCTTGGATCAAAGAATGTATTCTGATTCAAGAATTTATAAAACAAATACACCACATCCTTTCCATGGTCCCATACTTACCAAACACAGAGCCCCTAATTTCATATCTAACTGAAAACTTAAGAGAACTGGTTCTCCATCACATGTTTGTTCTTGTGTTTATTTTGTCCATCAGGTTCACAGATGGCTGTTGAGCGCCTCCCATGCAGAAAGCACCTCTCTAGTTGTTACAATGGACACAGAAGGAAGCAGCTGTTGTTCAGTCACTCAGTCGTGTCCCACTCTTTTCGACCCCAAGGAAAGCAGCGCACCACCCTCAGTCATCCACTATCTCCGGAGTTTTCTCAAATTCATGTCCACTGAGTTGGTGATGCTGTTCAAGCATCGCCTACGAAGGACGCGGACACAACAGCTGATGTCAACTATCTGAGACACCCCTGGGAAGGGCCCCATGATCCCAGGTCTAAGCTGGACGTTTCTCTGGCTCCCAGAACACACCTGCAGGCCTCCCCAGAGCACGCATCTCACCGCTCTCACCCATGATTTACTGGCCAGCACAACCCTGAACCTCCCAGCTCCTTCTCAAAGGCCAGAATATCTGATATTCTTTACCACTGAGCCACCAGAAATGTCCATTATTCTTTGCGTTCACTTTACTCCACGAGCCACTTATGGGTGGAGTCACCGCCTGTCACCTGCCTGGTACTGCCTGAGCCTCAGGGCAATGCAGATTTGCACAGATATCTGGCCTTTGAGAAGGAGCTGGGAGGTTCAGGGTTGTGCTAGCCAGTAGCTAGTTTCCAATCTAAACAGCCTAAGGATGCTGGATTCAGAAGGCAGGAACTAGAGATCTCTAAAGAACCTTCTAAGGATGGAGCCCTGACCCCATCTGCCCATCAATATAGACCAGGGTCAATGAACAGGAAAGCTTTGGCATATGGATTGGACCACCTCAGTTATCAGCATTTATCTTTTCATTAACTCCATGAGATCTTGAAATGATTAGCAATAAAATCTTTGAATAAAATACAGTGCCTTTTTGTTTTAGGGAATCAGCAGGAATAGGAAGATGATAAGCACTGCTCTTGAGACCTCTCTTTTCAGAATGATGGTCCATAACTGACTTTTGCATGAGAAGTGCCTGGCTGCCCAACAAAAGGTTTCATAATCTAAGTGGTGGGCCTGGAATAAGACTTCTTGTCAACAGCCTCAGGTGACTGCTAGGGAATCCAAAATTTAAAACCAATCCTTTAATTTTGTGGGAAAAGGATGTGATGGGGTTGAAAGGGAACCATAATGAATCAGAGAGAAAAAATGGAAAGAATCTTGTGACAGTTAATTTATTGTGGCAACGTGGCTGGGCCATATGCCTAGAAAATTGACTGAATATTATTCTGAATGAGAGTGAGAGTCACTCAGTCATGTCCAACTCTTTGCAACTCCATGGACTACACAGTCCATGGAATTCTCCAGCCCAGAGTACTGGAGTGGGTAGTCTTCCCCTTCTCCAAGGAATCTTCACAACGCAGGAATCGAACCCAGGTTTCCCACATTGCAAGCGGACTCTTTATCTGAGCCACACAGGATGCCCAAGAATACTGCAGTGGGTAGCCTGTCCCTTCTCCAGCAGATCTGCCTGACCTAGGAGGCAAACCAAGGTCTCCTGCGGATTCTTTATCAATTGAGCTATCAGGGAAGAAGAGAAATGAAAGGCAAAGGAGAAAAGGAAAGATATACCCATTTGAATCCAGAGTTCCAAAGAACAGCAAGGAAAGATAAGCAAGCCTTCCTCAGTGATCAGTGCAAAGAAATAGAGGGACACAATGCAGTGGGAAAGACAAGAGATCTTTTCAAGAAAATGAGAGATACCAAGGGAACATTTCATGCAAAGATGGGCTCAATAAAAGACAGAAATGGCATGAACCAAACAGAAACAGAAGATATTAAGAAGAGGTGGCAAGAATACACAGAAGAACTGTACAAAATAGATCTTCATGACCCAGATAACTGCAATGGTGTGATCACTCACACCCACCTAGAGCCAGATATCCTGGAACGCAAAGTCAAGTGGGCCTTAGGAAGTATCCCTATGAACAAAGCTAGTGGAGGTGATGGAATTCTAGTTGAGCTATTTCAAATCCTAAAAGATGATGCTATGAAAGTTCTGCACTCAATATGCCAGCAAATCTGGAAAACTCAGCAGTGGCCACAGGACTGGAAAAGGTCAATTTTCATTCCAATCCCAATGAAAGGCAATGCCAAAGAATGCTCAAACTACCACACAATTGCACTCATCTCATACACTAGCAAAGTAATGCTTAAAATTCTCCAAGCCAGGCTTCAACAGTACGTGAACTGTGAACATCCATATGTTCAACCTGGATTTAGAAAACGCAGAGGAACCAGAGATCAAAGTGCCAACATCCGTTGGATCATCGAAAAAGCAAGACAGTTCTAGGAAAACATCTACTTCTGCTTTATCAATTATGCCAAAGCTTTCGACTGTGTGGATCACAACAAACTCAAAAATTCATCAAGAGATGGGAATACCAGACCACCTGACCTACCTCTTGAGGAATCTGTATGCAGGTCAAGAAGCAACAACCTTCAGAAGACGGGATTTCCTGGTTCCAAATCGGGAAAGGAGTACTTCAAGGCTGTATACTGTCACTCTGCTTATTTAACTTATATGCAGAATACATCATGTCTGCACTCAATATGCCAGCAAATCTGGAAAACTCAGCAGTGGCCACAGGACTGGAAAAGGTCAATTTTCATTCCAATCCCAATGAAAGGCAATGCCAAAGAATGCTCAAACTACCACACAATTGCACTCATCTCATACACTAGCAAAGTAATGCTTAAAATTCTCCAAGCCAGGCTTCAACAGTACGTGAACTGTGAACATCCATATGTTCAACCTGGATTTAGAAAACGCAGAGGAACCAGAGATCAAAGTGCCAACATCCGTTGGATCATCGAAAAAGCAAGACAGTTCTAGGAAAACATCTACTTCTGCTTTATCAATTATGCCAAAGCTTTCGACTGTGTGGATCACAACAAACTCAAAAATTCATCAAGAGATGGGAATACCAGACCACCTGACCTACCTCTTGAGGAATCTGTATGCAGGTCAAGAAGCAACAACCTTCAGAAGACGGGATTTCCTGGTTCCAAATCGGGAAAGGAGTACTTCAAGGCTGTATACTGTCACTCTGCTTATTTAACTTATATGCAGAATACATCATGTGAAATTCTGGGATGGATGAAGCACAAGGTGGAATCAAGATTGCCAGGAGAAATATCAATGACCTCATGATATGCAGATGACACCACCCTTATGGCAGAAAGTGAAGAAGAACTAAAGAGCCTCTTGATGAAAGTGAAAGAGGAGAGCGAAAAAGTTGACTTAAAGCTCAACATTCAGAAAACGAAGATCATGGCATCCAGTCCCATCACTTCGTGGCAAATAGATGGGGAAACAATGGAAACAGTAAGAGACTTTATTTTGGGGGACTCCAAAATCACTGCAGATGGTTACTACAGCCATGAAATTAAAAGATGCTTGATCCTTGGAAGAAAAGTTATTACAAACTAGACAGTATATTAAAAAGCAGAGACTTTACTTTGCTGACAAAGGTCTGTCTAGTCAAAGCTACGGTTTTTACAGTAGTTATGTATGGATGTGAGAGTTGGACTTATAAAGAAAGCTGAGCACTGAAGAATTCATGCTTTTGTACTGTGGTATCAGAGAATACTCTTGAGAGTCTCCAGGACTGCAAGGAGATCCAACCAGTCAATCCTAAAGGAAATCATTCCTGAATGTTCTTTGGAAGGATAGATGCTAAAGCTGAAACTTCAATACTTTGGTTACCTGATGCAAAGAACTGACTCATTGCAAAGACCCTGATGTTGGGAAAGATTGAAGGCAGGAGGAGAAGGGGACAACAGAGGATGAGATGCTTGAATGGCATCACCAACTAGATGGACATGAGCTTGAGTAAATTTCGGGAGTTGGTGATGGACAGGGAAGCCTGGCATACTGCTGTCCATGGGGTCACAAAGAGTCAGAAACAACTGAGTGACTAAACTGAACTGACTCTTCCAAATGTTCCCATGATGGTGTTTATGGATGAAATTCTCATTTAAACCAGTGAATTCAGAGTAATGCAGATTGCCCTCCATAATGAGGGTGGGCCTCTTCCAATCAGTTGAAGCCAGAATGGACCAAAATGCTGACCTTCCTCAGTGAAAGGAATTCTGCCTTCAGATTTCAGATGCAACATGAGCTCTTCCTTGTTCACCTGCAGATTGCCTCTGTAAGAACTGCAACTCTTTACTGATTCTTCAGCCCAGCATCCTCCATTAGATTTTTGATTCCCCAAGACTTCATAATGGTGGAGCCACAATGAACACCATGAATTAAAAGATGTTTACTCCTTGGTAGAAAAGCTATGACAAACCTAGACAGCATATTAAAAATAAGAGACACCACTTTACCAACAAAGGTCTGTATACTCAAGCCTGTGGTTTTTCTAGTAGTTGTGTACCATTGTGAGAGTTGGACCATAAAGAAGGCTAAGCACTGAAGAATTGATTGTTTCAAACTGCAGTGCTGGAGAAGAAGACTCTTGAGAGTCCCTTGGATGGCAAGGAGATCAAACAAGTCAATCTTCTAGGAAATCAACACTGAATATTCATTGGAAGGGTTGATACTGAAGCTGAAGCTCTAATCCTTTGGCCATCTGATGTGAAAATCCAACTCATTGGAAAAGACCCTGATGTTGGGAAAGACTGAGGACAGGAGGGGAAGGGGGCAACAGAGAATGAGATGGTTGGATGGAATCACCAACTCAATGGACATGAGTCTGAGCAAACTCAGGAGATAATGAAGGACAGGGAAGCCTGGTGTGCTGCAGTCCATGGGGTCTCAAAGAGTCAGACATGACTTAGTGACTGAACAGCAACAACAATGAACCTATTCCTTAAAACAAATTTAATTGATTGACTTACATATGTGTGTGTTTGTGTGTATATATACATATACATACATATAATATTAATAAATATTAAAATTACATAAATTTTCTATTTATGTACATCCATATATCACACAGACACACATAGAAACATATGTAGATATATCCTATTGGTTCTATTTCTCTGGAAAACCCTGATTAATACACATCTCTTACTCTTGGGAGACAGAGTCGTGGAACCTAACTGATCAAAATAAGGCTAAAGATCCACATCAGAGAGAGCCGGGGCAGTTACCTTTAAGGTAATCAAAGAATCATCAAATAGGCAGCAGCCAACCTTGCGGACAAAGTTCAAGAGGGAATGGTCAACAGCCAAACATTTTCACATAAAGAGAAGATCCGAATTCACCCTTGTAACAAAAGCAGTTTTCAAAAATAGAGAGCGCCCAGTCTCCCAGTTTGAGCCCCTCTCCCCTTCCCCACCATGTCCACCTGTCCATTCTCAAAGCCTGGGTCTTTTTTCCTACCCAGCAAACAGGTTCATCTGTACCATCTTTCTAGATTCTACATATATGCATTAACATACGATATTTGTTTCTCTATTTCTGAGTTAGTTCACTCTGTATGACAGACCCTAGGTCCATGCATGTCTCTGCAAATGACGCATTGTATTCCTTTCTCTGGCTGGGTGATATTCCAGAGTATATATGTGTGATAACTCTGTTGCCCATTCATCTGCCGAGGGACACTTAGGTTGCTTCCATGTCCTGGCTATTGCAGACAGTGCTGCAGACACGGATGCATGTGTCTCTTTGAACTATGGTTTTCTCAGGGTACATGCACTGCCATGTGTAAAGCGATAGTTAATGGAAGCCTCCTGTATGGCACAGGGGGCTCAGCTCCATGCTCTGTGATGACCTACATGGGTCTACACAGGCGGATGGGGGTGTAGAAGCAGGTCCAAGAGGGAGGGGATATGTGCATGCGTATCTGGGTTGAGAAGATCCCCTGGAGAAGGGAAAGGCTACCCACTCCAAGGTTCATGCCTAAAGAATTCCATGGACTGAGGAGCCTGGCAGGCTCCATGGGGTCACAAAGAGTTGGATACGATTGAGCAACTAACACAACATAGTTGCTTCACTTCATTGTACAGCATAAACTAACACAACACTGTGAAGCAACTATACTCCAATTTTCAAAAATAGCTCCTGAAAAGCCTTCATGTTGGTGGGGTAGCTAAGAACAGCAAAAAAACGCTTTGTCGCAAACCACCCATCACTCGAAATTGTGAAATATTCTCCAGCGAAAGCACTTCCAACAAAAGAGAAATGAGTTCCATTATCAAACGAGAATAGTGTGGAAGTAACAGAATGGCTTTTATTTTGATGGATGATCTAACAAAACAACAGAAAAATGATTAGAAACAATAAAATTACACCACCAAATACAGTTCTTTTTGTTTTGCACGATGGAATAGATTCTTGCATTAGGTGAAAGGTTGGACTATATAATTTCTAATTTTAAGAAACAATAAAAAGAAAGAATCTCGAGAAGAGTCTTTTATTACTAGCAAACTGCTCCTAAATCTCTTCAACAGCCATGACGACAATCACAGAAAAGCACAGGACTCAAGTAGACACAGGAAAGATTCTCCACCTTTCCATTCTCACTCCTACCCTGGCTCATTCAGCTTCTGAGGAACAATAAGGCTGGTTTCCAGACGTTTCTCTCCAAGATAACAATGTGGTAGGTCTATGAACAACATGGTAATTCCAGCCTGACCACTTGCTTACGTCACCAGGGGGCAATTATTGTGTCTCAGATGAGATGACTGGTCACAGTTTGCTTAAATTCACTGAAGGTAAGTGCAGGCTTTGACAGAATCAACAATACTTTAGAAGCAGCTGGTGTGCAACTGGGAGGTGCAGACGGAGGGTAGAGGTGTTACCTCTGGGCAGGCCACTAAGAGCTCTTCAAAGGAGCTGGAACCCGTAAGAAGCTGTGCTGACGTTAGCTTGGATTCCAAGGCTTTTGAGTCATTTTTTCAAAGAAACAAAGAGCTCTGACATTTGCCAATTTGCCTGCCAGGTGCTAAATACTTCTACCACCTTTGGAATAAGTCCATTCTAAGCCACGAGGCAGAGACTCTGAGCTAAGCTTTCATGCAGATGAAACCCAAAGGCAGGCCGAACGTCACCAACATGGATGTTTTAAGATAACCTCGCAGATGCTTTTCAGATGAAAAGTGTCCCCAGAAGGGTCACATTATAAGAGAAAGCACTCTATGCGTCTCAGATTCCAAGCACAGCCCTTGGTTCTTCATTGAAGACGTTTCCCTGCCATCTACATGGCTTTTGAGGGCTAATCAGGCTGTAGAATTGGTCCCTGGGAATATCAAGAATGAATCTGGGGAGACTTCCCTGGTGGTCTAGTGGTTACAAATCCGCCTTGCAATGCAGGGGACACAGGTTCCATCCCTGGTCCAGGAACTAAGATTCCGCATGCCACAGAGCAACTAAGCCCGCATATCACAACTAGAGAGTTCATGCAACTCAGTAAAAGTTCCTGAGGGCCTCAACTGACTCCCACCAAGCCACAAAAATAAAATAAATAAGACTTTTTTAAAAAGTCTTCTTTTTTTGATGTCCTTTACTCAGGCTTTTATCAAGCATAGTAGAAAGTTTTTGTATAAATATATATATATAATAGGTATAATATATATTTTACAAAACTTATGCATTTTTGCCTAACTAAAAAATTTATGGCATTTTGATTTCGCTAGTTTGACTGAGTATGAATCAAATGCTAGATTTCCCATTTAAAAATATATATGCAATGAGCAACAAAGGTTTACTGTATAACACAGGGAACTATAGTCAATATTTATGATAACCTATACTGGAAAATAATCTCAAAAATAATATATGCGTATGAAAGCGAAGTGAAAGTGAAAGTCACTCAGTTGTGTCCAACTCTTTGTGACCTCATGACAGTCCATGGAATTCTCCAGGCAAGAATACGGAATGGGTAGCCTTTCCCTTCTCCAGGGGATCTTCCCAACCCAGGGATCGGACCCAGGTCTCCCGCATTGCATATGACTGAATCACCTTGCTTGCACACCTGAAACACTGTAAGTCAACTCTACTTCAGTAAATATATATTAAAAAGAAGAGTGAATTTGGGGAAGACCCTTGTGCCTCCTCTTTGTAGCCTCACTGAGAAAATCTGATGATTTTCCACCTCGAGAGGCTAGCCTTCCTCAGCCTCTCACCTTCATCTCTTCCAGAACTTCCATATCAAACAAGCACCCACTGCTTCCATCACTTCTCACACTTCTGTGTTAACTTGGATGGTCACAGAAGAACACTCAATAGCCTTTATTTATTTATCAATAGAATAAGTGGATAAATAAGGCTTCCCTTCAGAGGTAAAGTCTCTGCCTGCAATGCAGGAAACCCGGGTTTGATCCTTGGGTCAGGAAGATCCCCTGGAGAAGGAAATGACAACGCACTCCAGTACTCTTGCCTGGAAAATTCCGTGGGCTACAATCCATGGGGTTGCAAAGAGTCGAACACGACTGAGAAACTTCACTTTCACTTTCAGGATAGAGAAGAAGCAAGTCCAAGCTGGCCAAGAGAGAAGAAAATGGGAACTACAGGGCAGGCTTAGCTTGAGAAAGAACTCTCAGGCTTCCCTGTGTGACGTCAGATGCTAAAGAGAAGGGGAGACAGGGCTCAAGTCTCGTTTGTTTTTTAAGGTTTTTTTTTAGTGTGGACCATTTTTTTAAAGTCTTTATTGAATTTTCTACAATACTGCTTCTGTTTGATGTTTCAGTTTATTGGCCAAGAGGCATGTGGTATCTTAGCTCCCTCACCAGGGATTGAACCCATATCCTCTGCCTTGGAAGATGAAGTCCTAACCACTGGACCACCAGGGAACCCCAGGACTCACGTCTTCCAGAGCTGATGGCGCTGGTCCACAAAGGCCAGTGAATCAGCCTTCTCTCCCTGCCTCCCCCCCATTCCTTCTCTGACTTTTCCCTCACTTCTGTAACTCTGTTGTCACCACTGGGGACATGTAAAGTCTCAGGAGGGAATTAGGTCACAACAGGAAAATAGATAACTGTCTTATCTTTTCTTTCTTCTGCTTCTCTTGATTCTGTGACCAGATATGATAATTACTTCTCACAAAATCTCTACTTGATACCAAAGTAAGGGGGTCCAGCACTACACAATTTTCCAGTGTTTGCCTTAAAAATTATATGGAAATTTATATATCTGTAAGTTGCATACAAATAATTGAAACCAGAAATTTGGGGATATTTTCAGCAAATGCACTTGCTCTCTCCTCTTTCATTCTTTATAAACACACACACACAAACACACAATATATATATATGTGTGTGTGTATATATATATATGGGCTTCTCTTGGACTACAAGGAGATCAATCCCATCAATCCTAAAGAAAATCAGTCCTGAATATACATTGGAAGGACCAGTGCTGAAGCTGAAACTCCAATACTTTGGCCACCTGATGTGAAGAATTGACTCATTGGAAAAGACCCTGATGCTGGGAAAGATTGAAGGCAGGAGCGGAAGGGGACACCAGAGCATGACATGGTTGGATGGCATCACCAACTCAACAGACATGGGTTTGAGCAAGCTCTGGGAGCTGGTGATGGATAGGGAAGCCTGGCGTGCTGCAGTACATGGGGCTGCAAAGAGTTGGACACAACTGAGCAACTGAACTGAACTAAGGGCTTCCCTGGTGGCTCAGAGGGTAGAGCATCTACTGCTATGCAGGAAACCAGGATTCAATCCTAGGGTTGGAAAGATCTTCTAGGGAAGGAAATGGCAATCCACTCCAGTATTCTTGCCTGGAAAATTCCATGGACGGAGGAGTCTAGGGGGCTGCAGTCCATGTATATATATATATATACACATGTGTGTGTGCTTATATGTAAATATACCCTAATGTAAACATGCATTTTCAAAGCTCCCAGGTGTCCCCCTCACCTCTGACGGCTTTGTGGAGCACCTTCCTCTTCCTGAGCACTCCAGGTCGTTTGCATGGCTCTCCCCCGACACACAGGTGCTGGGCTTCACCACCAGAGTCAACCGCAAAGCCACGATAGATTTAGTAACAGAATCATTCACAAAACCTAAAAGAAAACAGGATAACAGGAAATGTAAAGCTTGACCAACATTCTTCTGACAAGACTATTGATATAGTTTACATAAGAATCAATTCTGGCAAACAAATCAAAATGCAGTAAGTCAGGCCAAGGAATAAAGCACGTGGCGAGTGGTCATTCAGACCTCGGGCTGTTAAGGTAGGACATTCTTCCCAAGAATCACAAAGAACGCCTGATACCCAGGACCCCGGGCACTCCAACATCACCTGAAATCCTTTTCCTGCCCTCTAGGGGCCACTCTGTCTGAATTCCAGCCCTGCTTTTGAAGTTGTCTTCTCCCTGGGAGCCACTCTCTTGCAACTCCCAGCTCTCCATTCTCTTGGCTACTCTGAGTAGTTGCAAGCACTAAATCTCCCCTGCTATGGGCTTGTCCGAGCAGCTCAGTGCCCTCACAGTGGCCTGCAACACGAGACACACTTTACATTGAGTTTATTATTAAATATCTACTTGATCACCAATCTGACTGCATGGTATCAATTTCAACCACTTCAGTATTCTTGCCTTGAGAACCCCATGAACAGTATGAAAAGGCTAAAAGATATGACACTGAAAGATGAACTCCTCAGGTCAGCAGGTGCCCAATATGCTACTGGAGAAGAGCAGAGAAATAACTCCAGAAAGAATGAAGAGACACAGCCAAAGTGAAACCGCCCAGTTGTGGATGTGACTGGTGATGGAAGTAGTCTAATGCTGTAAAGAACAATATTGCATAGGAACCTGGAATGTTAGATGCATGAATCAAGGTAATTGGAAGTGGTCCAACAGGAGATGGCAAGAGTGAACATCAACATTTTAGGAATCTGCAAACTAAAATGGACTTGAATGGGCAAATTTAATTCAGATGACTATTGTATCTACTACTGTGGACAAGAATCCCTTAGAAGAAATGGAGTAGCCCTCATATTCAACAAAAGAGTCCACAATACAGTACTTGGATGCAATCTCAAAAATGACAGGATGATCTCTGTTCATTTCCAAGGCAAACCATTCAATATCACAGTAATCCAAGTCTATGCCTCAACCATTAATGCTAAAGAAGCTGAAGTTGAACAGTTCTATGAAGATCTACAAGACCTTCTAGAACTAACACCCCTGAAATATGTTCTTTTCATCATAGGGGACTGGAATGCAAAAGTAAGAAGTTAAGAGATACCTGGAGTAATAGGCAAGTTTGCCCTTGGAGTACAAAATGAAGCAGGGCAAAGGCTAACAGAGTTTTGCCAAGAGAACACACTGGTCATAGCAAACACCCTCTGTCAATAACACAAGAGACGACTCTACACATGGACATCACCAGATGGTCAATACTGAAATCAGATTGATTATATTCTTTGCAGCCGAAGAGAGAGAAGCTTTATACAGTTAGCAAAAACAAGACCAGGACCTGACTGTGGCTCAGATCATGAATTCCTTATTGCAAAATGTGGTTTTAACCATCTAATAAACCAGGACCAATCACAGCTGAATGCTGTTTGCAAACGCAATAATATGTCATAATTATCAATGAATGATGATCTTTATGTCAAGTATAGCTATCTGTACATAGTAGATAGATATAAATGTCAAATAAATAATAGCCTCCAACTGGAATAAGGAAATAATACTGTGAGGACTATGCATCAACAAGATAATTATTTTGCAAAGACTGATGCTGAAGCTGAAGCTTCAATACACTGGCCACCTAATGTGAAGAGCTGACTCGTTGGAACAGACACTGATGCTGGGAAAGATTGAGAACAGGAGGAGAAGGGGCAGACAGAAGATGAGATGGTTGGATGGCACCATGGACTCACTGGACATGAGTCTGAACAAATTCCAGGAGATAGTGAAGGACATGGATCCTGGCATGCTGCTGTTTATGGGGTCACAAAGAATCAGACATGACTTAGAGACTAAACAAGGAAACAACAACAAAGACAGTGTACCCATTTCTAGTAAGAATATTCATTTGTTTAGGAATAATTTTTAATTTCAAAATGAACAACTTATAATTAACACCTTCATCACCCAGAAGAAAGATTCCTGTATTACCCAGAAAAGATGCTTAAGGCAGGGAAGTAGAAATGATTCTAGCCAGCCATGTCTCTCTAAATCCCCAATTTTCTCATGTAAGTAAAGACAGCAACCCCAGAAGAGGGTAACCATAGAATTTATCATTAAAACTGGGCTCTTTTAACATCAGAAAAGGATGCTTTTTATGGTGACAGTTGGACATATGCAGACAGTGAGGCTGTCTGACAGGCTCACTCCCTGCTTCTTGAACCCTGAAAAGCATCTAGAAACAACAAATCTGCAAAAGGCAAAGCACTACGGTAGTGCAAGGATGTTTTCAACAGGTAAAAGATGGGTTCAGAACAGCAGCAGAAAATTTAACTCTGTTCACAAGCATCAAGGTTATCTTGGGAAATTGACCCAAGTTGCAGTAGAGACCCACCTCAACTTCAAGTCTGTAATTAGGAGCCAGTAAAGCTGGACACAGCAAGTCGGGAGGAGTGCTTTTTACATTCACAGAGAGCTATTTGCTCTCTTCCTAAGATTTCCTATTGAAAACTTTATGGTAAATCGGCTTTGGAACAGAAGGCAAAGGACAGTTTAGGCAAGCCCACCAAAGTTTCTACTTCTTGGCCTTGGCCTTACATCCTGCAGACACTGCACACCTCCTCCTCACAGTGCCTTCACACGCCCTGAGCACCCCAGCTCTGCAAATGCTCCCACAGCACCTCTGCCTGGAATACGCCTCCTCCTCCTCCTGTCATCCTAACTCGGATTCCACCCTATCCCACCTCTACCACTAGTACCACCTGCGCCTCCTAGATGGCACTAAAGGTAAAGAACCCCTCTGCCAGTGCAGGAGAAGTAAGAGACTCGGGTTCGATCCCTGGGTCGGGAAGATCCCCTGGAGGAGGGCATGGCAACCCACTCCAGTATTCTCGCCTGGCGAGCTACAATCTACGGGGACACAAAGAGTCAGACACAACTGAGAGACTAACACACACACCTTATTCACGAGCAATACCGCCATCCTTTCCCAGCTGCACGGTGTCAATCCGCACTGTTACATGAAGGTCTCTGATTATTTTATATCGTGGATGATTACCTACCAAACTGCCTTTACTGAAACTTCCTTGAGGTCAAGGGACACGTCTCAGGGAGGTGGCAAGTAGTAATTCAGGATACAGGTGCATATAGGACCAGCACAGCACAGCCAAATCCCAAAGAGGATTTTCCAGAATGTGTTTTCAATCTGAGTGTACTTAGAAGAACAGCTATTATTAAAATACACAAATTACAGCTTACTAAAAAAAAAGTCAACTTTGATAGACAAATAGAATCTGGAACAACATAGGGGAGCTACCAGAATTCTTATTCTAAAAGACATTTCACCATAAAATAATGGAGGTAAAAATCAGATAGTAATTAAAAATGTATTTGTCTATCTCTCTGCTTTGTTCTCTAGTTTCACATCAAATTACCTGAAAAATCTACATCATCTGTTCCCTTCATAAGCATTTAGATCACAGAACGTTCTCTAATTGTCCAGAAGACGCATCTCTTCAATGGTTATTTTAAAAATTCTCTTCAACTATTTACTAAGCCAGTAGAAATTTAAATGAGTGAGCAGTTTAAATGAATGCCCAGTACGGCTTTCTAAATAGTTTGGTTTCATTTTCTCAGCGAACATTTCTTATACTCACTTCTACAAACCAGGCATCGTACAGGATTTTAAGGCTACAGGGAGGGGTCACGCTTGGTTTGAGCTACTCCAAACTTGCAGTCAAGAGCAGTGGTCCTTCACTAGTTTTTGCTTTGTTTTTGGAGTATAACTGTTTTACAGTGTTGTGTTAACTTTCTGTTGCACAACGGAGTGAATCAGCTATACATATATATGTGCTCCCTTCCTCTGAGCCTCCCTCCCCCCTCCCCTATCCCACCCGCCTAGGTCGCCACAGAGCACCGAGCTGAGCTCCTGTGCTTACAGAAGGTTTCCTCTATTCCCCTGTTTCACACATGGTAACGTATATATGTCAATCCTAATCTCCCACTCATCTCTCCTTGCCCTTCTTCCCCCATGTCCACGTATCCGTTCCCTATGTTGTCTCTATTTCTGCCTGCAGATAGGTTCATCTGTTCCATTTTTCTAGATTCCACATATACGAATTAATAATATCTCTTTTTCTCTGACTTACTTCACTCTGTAAGACAGACTCATAGTCCATCCACTTCTCTACAAATGACCCAATTTCGTTCCTCCATTGTATGTATGTACTATAACTTCTTTACCCATTCATCCATCAGCGGGCATTTAGGCTGCTTCCATGTCCTGGCTACTGTGAACAGTGCTTCAGTGAACATTGGGGTGCATGTGTCTTTTTGAATTATGATCCTTAACTAGTTTGAAACCAGACGCTTCACAATTTTGCAGGGGATTTTTCCAAGTACCTATTTGCAGGCTCCAACACAAATGACTCAGTAGCAATAGTCTGGGCTAGGCCCCTGTAGGCACGTGTTTTAAAAGCACTTCCTAAGTAATCTGGACATGTGCTTCCGCTTAAGAACCACTGGTCCAATAGAAAAACTAATCTAAGTCACATAAGTAGTGTTTTGTGAAGGTAACAATCACCTTGAATTACAGACACACACGTGAGCCTCTTGAAAGCACATGTTACACATCTATTTTTGAAAGTCTACACAACTCTGTGATATTTAGGCCATATTCCCTCACTCATCATAGTCTCTGAACTTCCTGGAGACAACTTTGATACAAGTTTCTCTGTTAGCTTTATTTGCTTAATAAACCTGAGTATTTTGATCTTCAAATCCTTTAGTAAACTATTAAAGAAATCAGTCTTTACAGCGGAGTGTCACACAGTCCTCCATCATTTCTGACCATGTCACCTAATCCCCGAAAGTGAGTCTGCAGCATGACAAGCATGTTATTTTCAGCGGTCACTCTTCACACAGGGAAAACGGTGCCCAGCAGCTCCTTCGAGGTCTGTTATTTCAGTAAGTTGCCTGCACCTCCCTTTGGCCACGTCTAAAGGGGAAATGCTTGGAGCTCCTCCTGCTGAAAAGAGTGCATGCGTACGCGCCCTGTGTGCTGAATCTCTTCAGTCACCTCTGACTCTCTGCAACCCCGTGGACTGTAGCCCGCCAGGTTCCTCTGCCCATGGAATTTTCCAGGCACAAATGCCAGAGTAGGCTGTCAGTTACTTCTCCAGGGGATCTTCCCCACCCAGGGATCGAACCTGCACCTCCTGAATCTTCTGCACTGCAGGCGGATTCTTTACTGCTGAGCCATTGGGGAAGCCCACTGAAAAGTAATGCCATCCAGTTTAAGTTTCCTCAAAGCGCAGCTGGGTTAAAGCAAAGTAGCCCTCAGGAGAGCCCACATGCCAGGAGCAGGAAGTGTGCTCTGTGGTCTTTTCAAAAAACTGGAGAACTGATGCCACATGGGGGGCTATGAAGTTGCTCAGGCAAAGGCCTGGCTCACATTAAAGGCAGGAATCGGAAATAAAACAGAATTGACTTTTTGAGAAAAGGAGTTCTTCGGGGCTTTATGGGTGATCACTGGAGAGCTGTTGAAAAGACAATGTGACTTCTTTGACTCAGCCCTCAAACAATGGCACTTCTAACATGCTTGTAAGAAATGTCAAGCCAATGGTCATGAATTTTCTCTCTTCCTTAACTGTATGAAATCAATATATGTAACATAATTCCGGAGACAGGCCTGGATAGAAAGGCTTGTCCTTATATACAGAATTCCAAGATCTGTAGGCCAACTGATCAACTAAAGACAAAAACTGGCAAAGTCAGAGTAAGGGTAACTCCCCGGTTCTGTCTGCAGAGCTGCTCGAGAATGAGCCTGTGTCAGCACCTGTGCCTTCTATGGTCTTTTCAAAAACTGGGGAACTGATGACACATGGGAGGCTATGAAGTTGCTCAGGTAAAAGTCTGGCTTAAACTAAAAGCAAGAAAGAAGGCTAGAAAGAGTATAAATATCAAAGGGAAAGGGAAACAAAAAAGAAAAGAGGAGGGAAAGAAGAGATGGCGGGGTGGAAGAAGGAAGACTGAAAAAGCAAGGCAAAGCAGGAGATAGAAACTTCACGAGACACAGGAAAAGGAGACACTCAAGACGAGGAAAGCAGAAGTGGAGAAAAGGAAATGAAGGCTTTCTGGCAAAAGTTTCAGGGGTTCTCCCATCTTTTGTCAAGGAAGAATATCTCATCTTTTCACGTTTGCGGCCTTAGATTCCTTCATTCCAACCACAAGGCATGTAAAATTAGAGTTCTCTGAAAATGTTCATGGATAAACCCTTGTTTGAATCGTAACTGTGTTTAATCCAAGTCTGTGATTCTGATTATGAGGCCAAAGTGCTGAGTCCCTGTAAGAGGAGAAATTGTACATCCTGTGTGCGTAACCCAGCTGTGAGGTGGGGAGCGGTGAAAGGCTGAACAGGACAGAGGCAGAGTTAAAATCACTCAGCAGATGATGTCTGAGCTCCAGATGGGAGGCAGCATTTAGGCTGAGCCTTGAAGGCTAAGAAAGAGCCAGTGAAGCAAGCTAAGGACATCATCAGATGGATGAGGAGGTCAGTGTGCCAAGGGCCAGTGCCCAGACGGGGATACAGAGGAGGAGGGGCTGGATCAGAGGGGATCTCGTGGGCCTTAGTCTCATGAGCACCCACTAGAGTGTGGAAAACACGAGCTTTATGCTTTTTCTTTTTTTAAAATAAATTTGTTTATTTTTAATTGGATGATAATAGCTTTACAATATTGTGTTGGTTTCTGCCATACATCAACATGAATCGGCCACAGGTACACCAATGTCCCTTACCTCTTCAATCTCCCTGCCGCCTCTCGCCCCATCCCACCCCTCTAGGTTGTCATAGAGCACCAGGTTTGAGCTCCCTGCATCACACAGCAAATCCCACTGGCTCTACATTTCAGGAAAGATCTATTTAAGGAAAGACTGAGGGCAGAGGGAGAAGAGGATTCAGAGGGTGAGACGGTTGGATGGCATTACTAGTGCAATGCACATGAACTTGGGCAAACTTCGAGAGATGACAAGGGACAGAGAGGCCTGGCACACTGCAGTCCATGGGGTCGCAAAGAGTTGGACACGACTGGGCGACTGAACAGCAACATCTGTTTCACATTTGCTAATGTATACATTTCGGTGCTACCCTCTCAATTTGTCTCTCCCTCTCCCTCCCCCGCTGGGTTTACAAGTCTGTTCTTTTGCAAAGACCGCATTTTGGAGGAAGAACCAAGACTTTTGTCTGGACTGGATGAGGGAAAAGAAGCAATCATACACAGTATAGCAACCTCATGTGCAGTGGTGCTGGCCAGTGACGAGAATTTCCACTGTGTACAGATTAAGTTTCAGATTCCCCCATCCATCCCCATCCCACCAAAAGGAGCAGCTAAGGTGGTGGTCCAGCATAGGACATGAGTAGTTAGAAACATCAGGGCTGAAGATTTACAATCAGCCCTCATCTGAATGAGGAGGATTCTAGACCACTGGGAAAACGTGAACTTCTGGAGAAAAGAGAGAGACCAGGGCCCAGAACCAAGTTTTACAGACCAATATGCACAATATAAACTTGGCGTTACATTTATGGGCATCCCTGGTGGCTCGGATGGTAAAGAATCTGCTTGCAACACAAGAGACCCAGGTTCAGTCCCTGGGTCAGGAAGATCCCGTGGAGAAGGGAATCGTTATAAATAGCTATCAAACCAGACCAGAATCATATTAGAAAATTTTATTGAAAAAAATAACTACATGACTTTTCCACAGTGGTATCGATAAGAAAAGATTCCTGCACCATGAAAGAGATAAAGGAGGACACTGGGTCCATGACAGAGAAAACTGTCTCGGGGGTTGTTATTGTTTAGTGTCATGTCCAACTCTTTTGCGACCCCATGGACTGTCCATGGGATTCTCCAGGCAAGAATACTGGAGTGGGTTGCCATTTCCTTCTCCAGGGGAGCTTCCCCACCCAGAGATCGAATCTGTGTCTCCTATTTGGCAGGCAGATTCTTTACCACTGAGAGTGATTTCCCTAAGGACTTTTAAAAACAACAATAAGGAAAACTCTCCTTTATTACCTTGGGGTCTGTGAACACTCCCCAGTAACTAGTTACAATGACAGATAAAAACTGGGTTTCCTTCTCCCCACGGCCCCAACTCTTGCACAGACATACACAAACACTCTGTCCTACCCATGGCCCCACACTGTGCTCATTAATACAGTAATAAAATGTCCTGCCTTCATTATGGTCCTTTCAAAACAGTGACTTTGCCAAACTCACTCCCCTGGTGCCAATGAGAAGTCGAGAACAACTGAAAGGGGGGCCCTGTCATTACCTCTGGAATGGAATGGGCCCTCATCAGTTAGCACGCACGAGAAGGCTGGCTCCGGGCTATTAACTGTTTATTTTACCACTCGTCTTCTTCAATATTAACACCAAAAAGTCTCAATTGGACTTTGTAGTAAGTACCTCCTTGGGATTAAGAGCAAATGAGATTTGCATTTCTCACTTCAGTGGTTTGGCTATAAAGACCGTTTTCTTTCCTGTTAAAGGGAATGCACATGTGCAAAATAAAAACTCTGACCATAAATATGTGAGCAGTAGGTGTTGGAAACAGATGGCTGAGTTTTCCTATTAAGACTTGGCGAATCACTAGGCACAAAACTATAGCCTATAAAAACTATTCACGGTCCTGGAAGTCCCATGGCTGGCACCGGACAGGCACGAAAGGTTTAAAATATCACCGCTTTCAGCTTCAGCTGGAGACCCAGGGCTTTTACAGTAACCTGGGCCTTGGGAAGGCAAACACCTCCAGTTCCCACAATTCGATCTGCAGAAGCAGGAATGAGATGGTGCCCCTGCACCAGCTCTTTAAGAAGGTGGGCTGGAGGCTAGTGCAAAGCTTAATAAGCTGGTCAGCATCCCTGTGTATTTGTGACTCAACACCTGAGGCTGAGAGGCAGAACCTGAGAAATAAATCACCTTTTGACAGTATATGGCCAGAGACAAGAAGAGAGCTTGATGCAGGGTACAAACTTGAACCAAGATCAGGTCCAGGGTGGCATGATGCTAAAATAAGACTTAGGAATATACTTCCTGCTATAGGAACACAGCTTTCCTTCCATGGCACGTATGCAGAATTTAGTCAGACCATGAGCTAAACAGGGACAGTGAAGGAGTACTGAAGAGCTGCCACTACCCTCCAAGTACACACACGGTGATGCCTCATTCGCTGGAGAACTTACCTGGCCAGTCCACCATCCTGACTTTATTCTTTTTATCTTTTCTAAACAAGGCTTTCTTTGGATTTTTTTTTGTGTGAAAGTTTATGTTCTGTTGTTGTTCATTTCCTTGTCTGCTCGCTTTTAAGCTCTGTTGCTTGCGGAAGTAAATTGCTTTCTGAAAAAGTCACCTGTTCAGAATATGCCATTTTCTGGGGGTTCCTGCGTCAGATATGGCCAAAAATGCTTTCTGAATTAGAGACAAACACAACAGCCCATAATAGCAACAATCCAAGTACCGTCAGCACTGTCACTGATCTAAGTCATCAGGTGGACTCCACCTGGCCAGAGACTAGGAAAAATATATATTAAGCATATCATTTGCTCCAAAGGGAAAGAGACATTAGAAAGACAATGGGAACATATTATAGAAAAAAATATAATTAGCTTGCTACCCCCTGCATAGAGATTGGTTTATTCTCCACAAATCTTACCATCACATACTGAAGTGAAAGTGTTAGTTGCCCAGGTGTGTCTGACCTCATGGACTGTAGCCTCTCAGACACCTCTATCCACGGAATTCTCCTGGCCAGAATACTAGAGTGGGTAGCCATTCCCTTCTCCAAGGAACTTCCTGACCCAGGGATCGAACCCAGGTCTCCCGCATTACAGGCGGATCCTTTACCATCTGAGCCACCAGGGAAGCCTCCACTGTCACACGGAGCAGCCCTTAACAACCACCTCCTGACTTGACCCATATGTTAGCAGCACCATCTTCCTATTCACCCCGCAGGGAAACCTGAACGTTCAATATGGACATACAGGCGAAACAATGAGCAAAAAGGTTTAGATTAAGAGTTCTCAGGCTGTCATTCTACACTTTCTCAAAAGAAGTATCTGTGCCACAGAAAAGGGTTAGTAGCTCCGAGTGCTATAATTTTGTTCAATTTTCTCAAGGTATTTACCCTACCACACTCCTTTCTCCACTAATATTAGACTGAATCACTGGTCCTGAGTAAGACCTGAGTGTTTGACTCGTGGGAGGTTGCCCATTGGTAACCATTCTCCCCATGTTCAGTAATACAGTTGGGAACTGTTGCTGGGAACAACAGAGCCACCCAGCGTCTCCTCAGTGACATGGGGACAGGCTGTGCGGCACTTCTGTGTGTTGCATTTATGAAGATTAAGCAAGTGCTCCCTTTGTCTTTCCCCACTTCCCCGTGGCTGATACACCGAAGCAATGGTGACATCCAGGGCAGCTGGTTTAAATCCAGAGATGGGATCTGTGTGCTGAGGCTGCAGGACTGCCCTCCACCCTGGACCAGACACCTCTAGATTGTAACAGGATCCCTAGAAATGGAGCAGGACTCTATGGTCCTCCCCTCTGCCCATCATGTCCTCTGTCTGCATTCTGACTATAGAAAACTTCTAGCCAAAGACTAAGTTTGATCAGAGAAGTGAGACAAAGCATAAGCAATGGAAACTAGTCAAGCAAACAAACAAAAATAAAAATAGTTTGGTCATTAAACAAAATCAAGGACTTTTAGCTCCTCTCCAAGGGCCATAGAAAATATTCAGAGCCATATCCAGCAAGCTGTCTTATAGATTCTGAAACCTCCACCAAGTGGGAGAAGTTAACTACATGATGATCAGAAAGCACCCTGACATGAGCTGCCACAATTCTGAGAGTTGGCCTCAAAGAAATGGGAACAAACTGACCTGGGAACTGAAGATTAACTGTATTTAAACAAGCAAGTTGATGCTGGTCAGACCACCGATGACTAATTTCAAGATGACCGTCAGAGCTGTGTTGTTGGTGCATATATGCCCTTCCTCTGTCTATACACCCCTGACACTCCCCTTGAAAAATCTCTTGCCCACTGATTGTCAGTGGGGGAATCAGCCTTTGGACAGGAATGTGCCTTCACCATTCTCTCCCCACCCTCTACCCCTTCATCACCCCTCTCCTGTCCTGTTTGCCAGCCTCTAAAATAAAGCAAACATTCCTTTTCACCAAACTTGCCTCTTAATTGGCTTTAGAGCAGCAAGCAATCAGATCACATTTTCAAAAACATAAGGGAGAAATTAACTTGTAATTTAAGCACTATATTCGAGATCTCCATTACAACGGCTTAGATCGCACCCTGACCAACACAGGCCTGCAAAGGAAACACATCAAACTCTTTCTCCTGTGTTATATCCCCCACTTCTGCCACTTGATGCAGAATGAATCAACACTTAGCTACTACTTAGCATTCCAGATTCACAAAATACTAACTCCATCACTTTCCCCTCTTCTTCCTCTTCCTTATTATTTACAAAGTCGTGTTGGCCATCAAATTGGCTCGGCTTATATCAGACACAAGAGAACTGGAAGCGAACTAAGCAATAGCGTAGGGAAAATACTTAATATTATCATGCTGCCTTTTCTAAATCCAGTTTGAACATCTGGAAGTTCTCGGTTCACGTACCACTGAAGTCTAGCTTGGAGAATTTGCAGCTGTGAGATGAGTGCAGTTGTGGGGGCCATGCTCAGTAAATCTTTAATCCAGTTGTCTGATGATGGGTGGAGCTTTGCTCCCTCCCTGTTAGTTGGTTGGCCTGAGCTTCTTATTGCAAAATTCAGGCTTAAATTGAAGAAAGTACAGGAAAAAACACTAGGTCATTCAGGTATGACCTAAATCAAATCCCTTATGACTATATAGTGGAAGTGACAGATGGATTCCAAGGATTAGATCTGATAGACAGAGTTTCCTGAAAAACTATAGACAGAGGTTTATAACACTGAACAGGAGATGGTGACCAAAACCACACCAAGAAAAAGAAATGCAAGAAGGCAAAGTGGTTGTCTGAGGAGGCCTTACAAATAGCTAAGAAAAGAAGAGAAGAGAAAGGCAAATGAGAAATGGAAAGATATACCCAATTGAATGTAGAGTTCCAGAGAATAGCAAGGAGAGATAAGAAAGCTTTCCTAAGTGATCAATGTAAAGAAATAAAGGAAAGCAACAGAATGGGAAAGACTAGATGAAAACTGGAGATATCAAGGAAAAATATGATACAAAGATGAGACAATAAAGGACAGAAATGGCAAGGACCTAACAGAACCAGAAGAGATAAAGAAAAGGTGGCAAGAATACATAGAAGAACTATACAAAAAAGATCTTAATGACCTGGATAATCATGATGGTGTGGCCACTCACCTAGAGTCAGATATCTTAGAATGTGAAGTCAAATGAGCCTCAGGAAGCATTCCTACAGAGAAAGCTAGTGGAGGTGATGGAATTCCAGGTGATCTATTTAAAAACCTAAAAGATGATGATGTTAAAGTGCTGCACGCAACATGCCAGCAAATTTGGAAAAGTCAGCAGTGGCCCAGGACTGGAAAAGGTCAGTGTTCATTCCAATCCCAAAGAAAGGCAATGCCAAAGAATGTTCAAACTACTGCACAATTTCACTCATTTCACATGTCAGAAAGATAAAGCTCAAAATCCTTCAAGCTAGGCTTCAACAATACATGAACTGACAACTTTCAGATGGATAAGCTGGATTTAGAAAAGGCACAGGAACCAGAAATCAAATTGCCAACATCTGTTAGATCACAGAAAAATCAAGGGATTAAAAAAATACACCTACTTCTGCTTCACTGACTACACTAAAGCCTTTGACTGTGTAGATCACAACAAACTGTAGAAAATTCTTAAAGAGATGGGAATACCAGATCAATTTACCTCTATCCTAAGAAATCTGTATTGAGAGTCCCTTGGACAGCAAAGCGATCAAAACAGTTAATCCTAAAGGAAATCAATTCTAATATTCACTGGAAGGACTAATTCTGACGCTGAAGCTCAATACTTAGGCCACCTGATGTGAAGGACTGACTCATTGGAAAAGATCCTGATGCTGGGAAAGATTGAGGGCAGGAGGAAGAGGAGACGACAGAGGATGAAATGGTTGGATGGCATCACCGACTCAATGAACATGAGTATGAGCAATCTCTGGGAGATAGTGAAGGACAGGGAAGACTGGCATGCTGCAGTCCATGGGGTCACAAAGAATCAAATACTTTTTAGTGACTGAATAACAACAACTCTGACTTTGGGAGAGTTATTTACATCTTTCTCGCCTTGGATTCCTTCTCTGTGAAACAGAATAATAACACTACCTATTTCTTTCTGTGGTTCTTATGATTAAAGATCTTAATACAAGCAAAGCTTTTAAAACATTGAAGCCTATTAAAAGGACTCTATGAATCATCATCATTATCACCATCCCCACCACTGTCTCAGTTAGCATGGGTCGCTACAGCAGAAGAGCATACGCAGGGTGGCTTAAACAATCAGCATTTACTTCTTGCAGTTCTGGAGGCTACAGGTCTGAGATCAGGATGCCAGCTTGCTCAGGTTCTTGATGAGGACCCTCTTCCTGGTTTACAGATAGCTGCTTTTTCTCTGTGTCCTTCTATGGTGAAAAGAAACGTTGGTCTCTTCCTCTCCTTATCAGGGCACTCTTTTTATAATGAGGGCTCCACCCTCATGGCTTAATCTAACCACAATCATCTCCCAAAGGCTCCACTTCCAGATACCATTTACTGGAGGTGAGGATTTCAACATATAAATTTAGGAGGGGAGGGACAGACATTCAGTCCCTAGTAGTCAACATTACCATCATTACCACCACCATCACTATCATCACCTCCATCACCACCATCATTACTATCATCACCTCTATCACCACCATTATCACTATCATCACCTCCATCACCACCACCATCATTTAGCCCACAGCCCCTGTGGATGCAGTCATCAATAACAGTGCTGACCATGGAGCCAAGTGGCTTTAACCGCACCCAGGAGTTACGTGAACACAGAGCCCCAGACCAATGTAGGCAGTAAGCCTCATGATAAGCCACACCTTGCTCCAGACTACAAACAATACCTTCAATCCTGCTTTGGGGGCTGACCAAGAAAGAATAAATTATAGGCTGTCATTGTTGCCAATCAACGCTTTCCTGAAATTAAATTCCTTAGTTCAATGTGACCATCAGCTCAGTGGGCTAATAAGGGTTTCCTTTATCTGTCCCAGAGCAGATTGATTTTATTTATGCTTCAGTCTTTATGAAAGTACTATCTGATCATCAATTCTGTCTCCAGCAGTTAAGGTAGCAAATTAAAAATTCTCTCCATCTCTCTTACAACCTGTCTCTTATACACATCTCATTGTTACCACCATCACCACCACCACCATCATCACCACCACCACCATCATTACCATCACCTCCACCACCACTATCATCACCTCCACCACCACTATCATCACCTCCATCACCACCACCACAATCACCATCACCATCACTACTATTGTTACCACCATCAACAGTATCACCACCACCACCACCACCACCACCACCATGATCACCATCACCGCCATCATTATCATCACCTCCATCAAACACCAACATCACCATCATCCCATCATCACTATCATCAACAGCACTATCTGACAAACAACATCTATATAAAGTTGGGTCTTGAATGAAACTTAGACTTATATAGGTTTGAGGAAAAGGCTCTTAGAAAGTAGGTCCCTTGATAAAATAGCAAATGCAAGATGCAAGCAAGAACGTCATTTACAGAGTCCCCTAACTCAGCACTTCTCATATCAAGACTTTGAAATAAATTTTTGATTTAATTATTGCTACTTTAAAAAATTATGGTTAGAATTTTAAGGTTTAATGTTTAATGCTTAACATTAAATATTATGTTAAACCTTAACATTTAAGGTTTAATGTTTAAATAACAGTACATTCATAACAATATGATTTATGTTATCTGCCATTTTTAATAATTCACAAGCAAGTTCTTCTTTAAAAACCTAAGCTCTAAGTATATATATATGTGTATATATATAAATATATATACATTTATATATATTTATATAAATGGGGCTATGGCTACAATCCATAGGATTAAAAGACATTTTTTTAAAAAGTATAACCAGTGACTAATAGAAATAAAATTTAAAAGTCCTTTTCAAATTAAAAAATCCTTTTTTGAAGCAAAATTTACAACTGAGCTTACCAAATCTCTCCATGTGCTTATTTTTGACATTTAGTAATGTCCATATAGCAAAAAAAAGAAAATTCTCATTGCATACGGAATGGACACGTTTTTCTTTTTTCTTTTAAATATTAATCAGCTGTTTGGCTGCTCTGAGCCTTAGTTACAGCACGTGGCATCCTCGGCGAGCATTTTACTTCTCTCTAGTCGTGGCCACAGGCTTAGCTGCCCCATGGCATGTGAGACCTTACTTCCCTGACCAGGGCCTGAACCAGTGTCCCCTGCACTGGAAGGCAGATTTTTAACCACTGGACAACCAGGGAAGTCTCTGGACACATTTTTTAAAGCCAATTCCTGAATACCTATTGGTAGAGCATGAAAATTAATTTGTGCTTTCCTTTGAAATTTTGTTGACTCACAGAATGTACAACTGAAATTCTTCATTTATTTAATCTCTTTTTAAATGTCTGATTACCTTTTCATAATCAGAATTGTATCATGTAATCTTCCATTAGTACACCTTCAACTCATCAAATACTATTAAATCAATTGCTAAATTCTGTAGAATTCACATACAATTGTCCACCATGTCCAGTTATTAATACCCAATAAATGCCTCCTGATTAACGACATTACCATGAGTGCCAAAATAGTTAATCACGCCTCTGTGTTAATGTGAGAGTTATGGGAGATTATAAATGCACAGCTAATTGGGCTACAGATGACTTTATAATATTAGGGAGTCAGGGGATCAGGCCTTCAAAGGAGCTACAGTGAAAAGCTGTTGATTGACATGTTTACCTTCTTGGCTGTTGTGAGCATGATCTTTTGATTGTCTTTGCTCTAACACTTCTCCTTGCTCCATTTTGATTCAAAATCCCACATGTAAGTGGCCACTGACAAGACGATCCTGTAACTTCAAGGTCACATGGAAGACATAGTGACCTGAATTTACAAGTGTTTGGTGAGATTTCTATTTGAGATGCATTGGCTTCTTGAATTATGCATAACGACTTCATGTTTCTGTGCAGGTATTTATTGCGCTAAAAATAGAATGAGCCAGTGTGTTTCAGTGAGGCCCCAGTGATGTGCCATGATTTGAAGGGAAAGAAAAAGGGGGGGAGGTATGCAGAGGCTGACTCCAATTCAGCCTGTTTGGCTGGACTATTTCTGGCTCCTATTAGCATTCTCATCACAAGAAGAGTCACACCCTCTGTCCTCAAGATACTCAGAGGCGCCTTCTCTACCTGCTCCACTTTCAGGAGCTCTAGGAAGGTCTCTACAACTAGGGCCCTCTCCTATCTGGCTCACAAACCCCTGGAATCAGAATTACCTACAGAGTTTATTTAATAAACTGTTATGTTGCCTCCACTCTGACCCAGGGAAGCTGAATCTCTGGGGATGTGGCCACAGATGCCTGTGGGTTTACCACCTGCCAGGTATGGAAGCTGCTGTCTTAAGAGTAACTCCGTTCCTGCCAAATTAATGTGCATGTATTACAATAGGGACCTTACACTGGAAGAATGTATTTATCAGCCCCTTTCATTCAATGACTCCTCACTGCCACTAGGATCTTCACGTGGCCTCTACAGCCCGGCACGGGAGGCTCTCTGATCAGCTTCCCTCTCCGCCATGTCTCCCCCTATCTTGCCTGGCTCCCTGAGCTCCAGTTTCATGGCTTTGCTGCAGCCCCTCTGAGGCTATGCATTCTTTCCAGCCACAGGGCCTTTGTACATGTGGTTCCAGCTTTCTGCCTGGAAGGATGTCCCACTGTCTTGTCAACTGCTGTTGCTGTTTAGTCACTAAATCGTGTCCTCCTCTTTGTGACTCCATGGACTGTAGCCCACCAGGCTTCTCTACTCCACGGGATTCTTCAGGCAAGAATACTGGAGTAGGTTGCCATTTTCTTCTCCAGGGGATCTTTCCCAATCCAGGAATCAAACCTAAGTCTCCTGCATCTCCTGCACTAGCAGGCGGATTCTTAACCACTGAGCCACCAGGGAAGCCTTGTTAATATCTCAAATTAATCATCTTTTTTCCAGGTAGTGATCACCACTGCCATAATGTTAGGTCAGCTACAGTCAGAGCACAGTGAGCTTATCAGAGTTGTCATTATTTATTTGTAGAATTACTTCATTACCTGTCATCCCATTAACACATAAAATTGACAAAAGCTGATATTTTTGTTTTGTTCATCGCTCTATTGCCAGTGCCAAGCAGGTAGTTAAACCAGTCGGTGCTCAATAAACATTTGGGGGCAAAAGAAGGAGGTGGAAAGAGCAACAAGCGAGCTGAGTGTGGTGCCTGCAGATACCAGATGCAGGAGAGACAAAGGACCAAAGAGAAACAAAAAAAAAGAAAGCAGGTAGTGATCACAGTGACCCGGGCCAGCTTCCCTGATCTCCTGCCTTAGCCCACAGCCCCTGTGGATGCAGTCATCAATAACAGTGCTGACCATGGAGCCAAGTGGCTTTAACCGCACCCAGGAGTTACGTGAACACAGAGCCCCAGACCAATGTAGGCAGTAAGCCTCATGATAAGCCACACCTTGCTCCAGACTACAAACAATACCTTCAATCCTGCTTTGGGGGCTGACCAAGAAAGAATAAATTATAGGCTGTCATTTTTGCCAATCAACGCTTTCCTGAAATTAAATTCCTTAGTTCAATGTGACCATCAGCTCAGTGGGCTAATAAGGGTTTCCTTTATCTGTCCAGAGCAGATTGATTTTATTTATGCTTCAGTCTTTATGAAAGTACTATCTGATCATCAATTCTGTCTCCAGCAGTTAAGGTAGCAAATTAAAAATTCTCTCCATCTCTCTTACAACCTTTACCATCTGAAATACCAGTCTGACTGTATTTGGACAGCCTGCATTCACTACTGGAAAATCTAACAGGAATCACAGTGTGTATGGCAGAGGTCCAACAGAAAACAAAAGGGACCTTTGTGCGTCTGTTTCCATTTGAAACAAAGAGAGAATGATCGAATCAGTCACGTGGGCCTCCGGCTTCCCAGAGCTGCCATTTCTGATGCTAATTGTAGGCCCAACTGACTAAGGAGCTGCCTGCCACTGAGGAGACCAGGCTCCCCAGAGTGAAATTCAAGCTTTGGAATCAAGCCCATTTGTAGAAGCCAATTACACTTTCACATTCTAAAGGGTATGCTTCTTAAAATAAAGACTATCACCTTAATACAAAATTAATTCATCAATTTGCTATTGGTTTCAATTCATGAACATGATGTACTATATTCTTCATATAAATACTCGCAGTATTTCCAACTCTAAAAATTCTGTTTCTTTCCAAACTAACGGCTCATGCTTGTGTCTCCCTACATGCTCCCTCTCACATGCTCCAAGCTGTACCTTTTTTTTTTAAATTGGTATCCTACTTTATTTATTTATTTTTTGGGGGGGGAATGTTTTACATTTCTTTTTTTTTTTTATTTTACTTTATTTTACTTTACAATACTGTTGGTTTTGCCATACACTGACATGAATCCGCCACAGGTATACATGAGTTCAAGCTGTATCTTTTATAAAAGGGTACCACTTATCAAGTCCTTTAAACCCTATATGCACATATACATATCTGTGTATCTTTATTTGCAGATCTATGCACATATACATACTGTGTATCTTTACTTGCAGATCTATGTACAGAGACGCATCTGTGTATGGCAACCCACTCCAGTATTCTTGCCTGGAAAATTCCATGGACAGAGGAGCTGGGCAGCCTACATTTCACTAGGTCTCAATGGAACACGACTGAGCATGCACACTATACAACATATAGACATATGAGCACCCCTGTGTATGCACATGCAACTTTGTGGTATAAGAAACAGATGTGTCTCTGTGTACAAGACACGTATGTGTCTCACACATACATATGTGCACCTATTTGCATATCTGTGTATGTTGGCTGGACAGACATAAGGGTATTTGCATCTACATATCTCAGCAATGTATTCTGGACTTCCCTGATGGCTCAAGGGTTCAGAAACTGCTTGTCAATGCAGGGGACATGGGTTCAATCCTTGATCTGGGAAGATCAACTAAGCCAGAGCAACTAAGCCCAGAGCAACTAAGCCAGTGCATCACAAGCACTGAGTCTGTGTGCTGCAACTACTGAAGCCCCTGAGCCCAAGAGCCTGTACTTGCAGCAAGAGAAGCTGCTGCAATGAGAAGCCCACTTGCTGCAGCTAGAGAAAAGCTGGAGTAGCAAGGAAGACCCAGCAGAGCCAAAAATAAATAAATAAATGATATCACTAAGCACTCCAAAAAAATGTATTCTACAGAGTAAGATGACATACACAAAATCTAAAACAAGGCCAAACCAAATGTTTCTGAGAGTCATCATCTCCTTGCTGGATATCCATCTGATTAAATCTCCAGGACAGCTGATTTCGAGCATTCATTTTCACCACCAAAAGCTACACCACAGATCTCACCATATAATCCACCACCATTGTCAAGACCTGCACTTCTGCTGAAAAACTTGGGTCATCACGCCTACAAGATAAATACAAACCTCTTAGCACAGTGCAACCCACTTCATGGTCTAGCTTCTACATCTTATTTTTTCCTATGTTTCCATAGATTATTTTTTCAAGATTTTTTTTTGCTGTGGGACATTTTTAAAGTCTTTATTGAATTTGTCACAATATTGCTTCTGTTTTATGTCAGTTTTTATGTTTCAGTTTCGATCCCAAGGCATGTGGGACCTTAGCTTCCCAAGCAGGGATTGAGTCTGTACCCTTTGCACTGGAAGGTGAAATCTTAACCCCTGGACCGCCACCCCATTGTTTATTTACTGAAATCCGCTGCTCCAGACAAATTGATCCATTATTCTGAGGCATATGCATCTGCCCTCCCACACCACTGTTCACACCACTCTTCCTAACTGAACGTCTTTCCCTCTCCAACCGACACTGGAGTTCAAGACCAAGCTCGAGATAATACCTCAGGTCTAAAGCTGAACTCTTCCCTTGCTGATGACTCTTCCATTCCGCATTCATGTAGCCCTTACAGGGACTATACAATCCATCTGATATTTAATATACTGAACACACTTCTCTGAATTCTCATTTACCACTTTGTGGGCAACGTCATTTCAAATTATTAATATCTAACAGGGAAAAGAATCGCTTATTATATTAACCATCTTCCTCTTACTTCCATGTCTCACGGGGAAGGATTCTTACTTCCTGGGTCAGTTCTCAGGCAAGTTCTTTGTAGTGACAACCTAGAGAATGGGCCAGACAGAGACAGGTAGTAGCTAACGATCAACAGAGAGGCTACACTGATACACAAAGAATTGCAATAACAGGAAGAGAAAGGAAGGAAAAGCCTCGAAGACTGGATGGTGGGCTGAGATTCTGGGAAGCAAACACTGAAAGTGGAGAGAGATTTCACAAACCAAGTGCCAAACACACTGGAGACGATTAAGAGAACAGTGAGGGGGAGATAAGATTGATAAGATTTTATGGCACAATAGAAATGCATTTTCCCCACTCCTATTCACATGCCCTCAAAAAGATGAATGAAGATTTTAAGTGCTCTTAATTCATGTTTTGGCTGCTGGACTGTGTTTATCTGAATGTGACTATGAACAAGATTAAACCACAGGATGAAAAGATTTATCTTGGTTACATAATGAGTATGGCATGTGTCCTGCCTGACTAGAGGCTAAAGCCCCTCAAAGACAGAACTTGGGATCTTCTATATCCTTGTATTCACAGTCCTCAACACTGTCCTACACATGGTAATTAACCAATAAATAGTTGTTGATGATAAACAGGTCTGTGAATGGATAAGCAGGTGAAACAGATCATGCATTTTAACACGGTCACGTCCCAGAGGCTGTCATCTGTTATTAGTGATGTAGCCAGACAGTATTAGTCAGTGTATTTATTTAAGGAGATTTTCCATTTGTCTACCAAGCAAATATAACTTTTGTAGGTCAAACTCACAATTACAGCATTAAAACAGGACAGCTGAAGACAGCATTGTGCTTGTTAAGGATGCATGTGAATACCAAAAATATCATGGCATTCAACACCCAAATGTCAGACAGCATTAGAGAGGAAAAGGCAAGAGCATCTTTCTGAAATGCAATCCTAATTATTTACATTCCTCACCAAAGAACAGACAACTTTCTCCAGTTAACATGCCCTACTCTGGTCCACTTACTTGCTGCTTTTAGGCTTTACCCAAGATCTTTGGGAAAAATAATTACAACTACCATGACTTTGTGTCAAAATATAATGATTACCTCTAAAGTATCCCTGGTAGGTTTCCTAAATATATGGCTTTTCTGGAAAACCATCTGCCCTTTTCATGGAAGAATTATGACTTTGTAAAAAGTCCATGATAAAAGGAATTTAACTCTCTACCAACAGTGGAAACAGTGGCTGACTTTATTTTGGAGAGCTTTAAAATCACCGCAGAAGGTGACTGCAGCCATGAAATTAAAAGACGCTTACTCCTTGGAAGGAAAGCTATGACTAACCTAGACAGCATATTAAAAAGCAGAGACATTACTTTGTCAACAAAGGTCCGTCTAGTCAAGGCTATGGTTTTTCCAGTAGTCATGTACGGATGTGAGAGTTGGACTATAAAGAAAGCTGAGTGCAGAAGAATTGATGCTTTTCAACTGTGGTGTTGAAGACTCTTGAGAGTCCCTTGGACTGCAAGGAGATCCAACCAGTCCATCCTAGAGGAGATCTGTCCTGTGTGTTCATTGGAAGAACTGATGTTGAAGCTGAAACTTCAATATTTTGGCCACTCGATGTGAAGAGCTGACTCATTTGAAAAGACCCTGATGCTAAGAAAGATTGAGGGCAGGAGGAGAAAGGGATGACAGAGGACGAGATGGTTGGATGGCATCACCGACTCAATAGACATGAGTTTGGGTAAACTCAGGGAGTTTGTGATGAACAGGGAGGCCTGGCGTGCTGCAGTTCGTGGGGCTGCAAAGAGTCGGACACGACTGAGTGACTGGACTGAACTGAACTCTCTACCTCCAAGACCTTGAAATGGGAAAGCAAAATAATTTAAGAGAAGGAGATGGAAA